>LPNX010996678.1:0-59980 GCA_001517045.1 Pseudotsuga menziesii | reverse complement strand
ACCCTTTTGAAGAGGACACGTCGATATGTGATGTGTGCATTTTTAAGAATTTTTTGGCTGCGTATTTTTAACTCTGCGGATTTTTCTTTGAGCTGCTTCGAATTTGAAGTGTGGTTTTCTAAGTATAAGTTTTAGAAGTAATTAAAAAATAAATATCATATGAATGCCAAAATGCGTGTATGATACGTCAATGGATAGAATATTCGTTGGTGAATCTATCGGTATCAACTCCACTCAGTTATGTGCTAGGAATGGCAGGGTTTACACCTCTGCAAGGCACAATAAATTTTCCATTTGTTTGAATGAGGGCTAAGTCTATTTTTTTAAGCCCTCGACCGAGGTATGAGCCTCGACCGAGGTATCTAAATACCTCGGTCGAGGTATTTAAATACCTCGACCGAGGTATTTAAATACCTCGGTCGAGGGCTTGATAAAACCTCGGTCGAGATATTAAGACCTCGGTCGAGGGCTTAACAAGCCCTCGACCGAGGTGCGTTTTTCTGTTTTTGCCGAAATGCGCTTGCCAAAAAGTGTTACCCAGGTCTGTGGATTCACCCTTAAAAATATGTTGAAAATAGTATCAAGTGATGATTCTGAGTATAACAAGTTGATGGAAAAATGTATTAACAGATCTGGTTTTACTGAGGATAATGCATATCAAATAGATGTGGAAGGATTTATGCGTTGAAAAATCTGAATTTATGTACCCAATCAAACAAATATAAAACACATAATCTTTAGGGAGCTACATGATAATCCTTGTTCAGGACACCCAGGGTATCCTAAACTTATAATAGTTTTTTTTTAAATATTTTTGTTGGCCCAATATGACGAAAGAAGTAGTTGAATATGTATCTAGATGCTTTACATGCCAACATGTTACTTGGTTGTTCACCAACATCCATCTAGACTACTGTAACCTATACCCATTCCAGAATGGAAATGAGAAACTATAACCATGGATTTTATAACTGGGATACCTAAAACAAGGAAACAACGCGATTCTATTATGGTTGTAGTGGATAAATTAAGCAAAGAAGTACATTTTATACCTGTAAAATCGTCATATATAGCTATAAACATTGCTAACATATTTATGAAAGAAATTTTCAGACTTCTTCGGATACCACAAACAATCGTCACCGATCGAGACACAAAATTCACCTCAAACTTCTGGACATCACTATTTAAAGGTATGGATACAACACTGAATTTTAGTACAGCATACCATCCTCAAACAGATGGTCAAATGGAGTGGGTAAATCAAGTACTAGAGGATATGCTAAGGATGTATGTAATGAATCAACCAGGTAAGTGGGAAGACTATACTCATTTAATGGAATTTGCATACAATAACAATTATTAATCTTCTCTCAAAATGATCCCTTTTGGGGTATTGTATGGAAGATGATGTAAATTACCCTTAAGTTGGGGTAATCTTGAAGACAAGATGGCTTTAGGACCGGACATATTGCCACGGATGGAAACAATGGTAAGACAAATAAAATAGAATTTAAAGGTTGCTCGATACAAACAAAAAGTTACGCTGATAGGAAGAGGACAACTAAAGAATACAATGCAGGGGAACGTGTATTCCTAAAGATCAAACCAATTAAAAGTAACTTAAAAACATGATTATATGCCAAACTTGCACCCAAATATGTGGGACCCTTTGAAGTATTGGCTAGAGTGGGGCATGTAGCTTATCAACTGGCTCTACCTCCACACAAAATAATTCATGATTTTTTTCATGTCTCATTATTAAAAAATATATTGTTGATAAATCTCATATCATTGTTTGGAATGATGCACATGTGGAACCAGAGGGATACTTTCACGTGGAACCAATGCACATCCTCAATACGAGAGAGTTCATGCTTCGAAAACAAACCATTGTACAAGTTAAAGTTCAATAGGAGCATTATGCTCTAGAGGAATCTAGATGGGAATGAGAGGATGTTCTAAAACAAGTTTATCAATTTCTATTTCAAAATCTAAATGAAACTGAATAGTCACCGAGGATGGTGACAAGACTTTAGGAGGGGAGGATTGTAACACCCCTCGTAACATTGAGAGTAATTTTGGTGACAAAAACTGATAAATGTTATAGAAGTATTATTTTAATATTAAATTGTGAATGTTGGATAATGAATTTGGGAAGCCATGCAATTAATTGAGAGAACCTAAGTTTATATTAGTAACTAAATACTCGGCTATCTTTAAGAAGATAAGTGGTCAGTCTCAGGAGGAGTTAGTTACCAACTATTAAAGTCCTAGGAAAAAGAGTGAATACATGTTGAAAGGAAAAAAAAAAAGACATAAGAGAAAAGAGAAAGGAAGAGAGAGTTTCCAGAGAACACTGGGAAAGTGTAGGCTCTAATTAAGTTATTGAAAATAACACATTGCTGGCAGAGAATACCTGAAGGGTTCCAAGCTCTGGAATAGAATTGCCACTGAGCACTATAAGAGAGAGTGTTAGGTTATGTAAGTAAGTAACTCTGACTAACTGACTGGTGGAAACCTGAAAGGTGAGGAGGTAAAAACATAAAATCCGGTTCTGGGAAAGGGGGTGGAATTACTTGCAGACTATAAAGGTTTTGAGGTTCCTAAGGCCAGGTGGAGCGTGTCTAGCTAACTTCTAGTTTCCAAGAAAACTTAGATATGTTTCCATTAAATCTGAGTCTTTATTTAATGCAGAAGAATGGTTATGTTGATTTTATAATATTTTTATGTGAATTAAGGATTGATGACTATCAAGTATCTTTGATTAAGCATAGATGTATTTATTCATTAACATAGAAATAACAATTTTCATTGATTTATATCAGTGTAGCCAGATAATACCAGAAATGAAACTCTCGAAGAGATTATTAAAACCTCAATTTCAGTAAACTTTTATGGGTTATATTTATACTAGGGTTGGCTAGAGGCGTTGGACTGAAATATTACAAAAACAATGGAAAACAAACCCTAATATTATTTAAACACTTCAAAACCTAAAACTTGAATAGTTATCCAATATCATTGGTCAAGCAGAGCAAACAGGAAGGTATTACCAAGGTTAAATTTGTGTAGCAAACAACAATGAAGAATCACGGCTAAGTAATAACACTATCAATAAAGTCCTATTTTAACAAATAAGAGCTAGGGTATTAAGATAATCAAAATAATTCCAAAAACCACTCATTGTACGCAACCGAATAAGTAATCATAGTATACATATTTAGCCAGTTTGTAATCAAAACATATTCAACCCATTATGTGAATATCAAACATAACTTATTCGTGCATAGTGCCAATAAATATTGAATGTATTTTAGGAGTAATAAACCAATTGTTTCCTCTACTAGATTACCAATATAGGAAGCTTGCGAACATCTTACACACAGTTAACTTTTAAGCAAAGTAAAGGGTAAAAACCTAACCTACACAGTCTCTGCCTCCATTCCGTGACAGTAGGGAGAAAGATCAAAATCCAAGAAAAAAATACAATGTCCAGTGTTGGTGGCCACATGCAATAACATGTCGACAACTCTCTTTTCCTCAAAAACTTGCTACCACGGTAATGATAGGAAACCGAGTTAAGGACTTACCTTGAGGTTCACTCTTCCAACTGGTACCAAACGCTTCACCAAGAGACCTTCTGCACAAACGAGGAGGATAGGGTTAAATATGAACCTATTATGTATTTGTTTTAAGAGACTGAATAAATGAAAAGTGGGAGAAAGATTTACATGTCTGGAGAAGTTGTTAAGTAGAAGAAACGAGCATGAAATTGACTGAATTCCCTATTTTTAGAGCCAAGCTATCTCTGAAACATGAGGTTGGATGAAATAACCAAATCCCACGAGTACAATAAACTGGAATAGAGTTTAACCATTTCCTTTCCAAGGCAGCCACAAGACTGGGTTTTGAACAATAACTTTTACCCGAATTGTAGAGTTAAAGCTTTTTCCATTCCTCAAGTCTCAAGAAGAAGGCATACCAGTGCAAGCCAGTTGTAATGCACTGGCTATTAAATGTGGAGTAAAGCACATCGTGGAAATCATAAAGGGAATGAATCCAACATTACACTTCTCAACCGAAGTTTAAATATGTTTTAAATGCCAACGTTGAACCTGCTAACCTTTAAACCATACTATTATCCCCTCAACCAAGCAAATGTTTCGATAGTATTGCCTACAAGAAAAGGAAATGTAAAGTGAGTTAGCTAACCAACTAAATAAGTCTTACATATGCATGACCCATCACAACCTTGGGAGACAATTTTAATAGCAGTACAAAATCCAAATCAACATAGAAACTGTAAGGTCAAATTAAGGTCAAATTGTTAACCTTCACATTATGAGAAGTATAAGTTAACAACTAAATAGGATGAATATAAAGAAATGTATAAAAAAAATTATGGTAGATAAAATTAGGTTATTTACCATTGTATTAAATAATTAAATAATGAATAAGTAATCTATTTAGTTTTAGCTTTCATATTAAATATTAACTTAATAAGTTTACCTAAATAACAAACGAATGAAGTTATGACCTTTTTTTTTAACAATAAAACAAAAAAAAACTATATCTATATTCTTAGTAGAAACAAAGTATACAATATAAGATTATCTAAACAACAAATGAATGAAGTTATGACATTTTTTATATAGAAAAAACTATATTCCATAATTATGTAGATAGATTTTTACATCTTAGAATTTTGGGGTGGGATACCATCTATGCTTTTTCTAGATTGCAAGAGAATGTGACAAGTGTACTGCGGAGATTGATTCTATGGAAGTTGTTCAAAATTAGTAATAAAAAATTATAAAAAATATAAAAAACAGCCCATGTGATAATTGCACTTAACAACAAGAACAAGTAATAGATAACTTATTTGTGGCACTTAACTTGTGGATTAACTATTTTCACTAGTCACAAGTTAAGTGGTTGTGCTAGTTTTAATAGAATCAAAGTATACAATAATAAACATAATGAAAACAATTTATCAATGTACTAATACCCTCCATATATGTAGTAGTTTCATAAAACAGTGCAGCAAGTAACACCGTAAAATAACCTTACAATGTTATAACTAGTACATCTACTTAACTTGTGGCTGGTAAACACCTATAAGTCACAAGTTAAGTTCCACGAACAAGTTGCATGTTACTTGTTCTCCATGCTTCGTTGTAATCACTTGTTGTCTATGTCTCAGCTACTTGTCGTCTTCTTTAGTTAAATAGTCGTCTCTCATGAGCTACTAGATATCTATGCATCAACTATTAGTTAATCTTTATATTTCTATTTTTATAATTGTTTATTTTGAGATTTGGACAATGCCCATAAAATTAATCTTGATAACATTTGCCCTATCCTCCTTCAATCTAGGAAAAGCATAGATAATACTCCACCCCAAATTCTAAGATATAAACACCTATAAATATAAATATCACTATATATTCAAATATACAAATAAAAAGAGTAAGAATGACCATCGTACCAAATATTAATTAAACTGTGAAATTAATGAGACTGTGACTTATTAGTACTCATGTATATTCAAATATACAAACTAGGGAGGTTACTAAAGGTAGCTAGTCTCTGCCTTATGTATATGTTTAAATGGATTTATGTATTAAGTTATATGTTTGGAGACATATGTGTGTAGTTACTTATGCAATTAGCATTCAATATATAAGTGCCCCTTATATATAAGTTAACACATAATGGTATTGGGTGTAGGTGCTCATACAGATCTTGGGCTTAGAAAATAAAGCACATACATAGTAAGGTCGAATTTAAATAATAGAAGACTAAAATTCATTACACCTACTTATGAGATTTTTCAAGCATAAGAGACATCCCAAGCATACACCAGTGTAAACTCATGGAGCAAACAAAAGGGCAAAGGCCCAACGAGATGCAGAGAATCAAAATATGGAGTCGTAGATTAGCATTATCGCTATGATAACTTTACCCTTATGATATCTCCCCAGACCAGAGCTTGTAAACAACATTGAGAATGGATATTACTGGTCAATCCATTTGTATATGATATAATTAGTAAATCGATCTACACAGAAATAGAGTTTTAAATCAAATAATGATAGGAGGGAAAGTATAAACTAGTTGTTGAGGTATTTAATGAAACAAAGTGATATACATGATCATTACGATATATCGTGGCACATAAAAATCCCTCAAGGACACGTTAAAACCATGTGCAAAAGTTGGAATCCACATGGTCGTTTGTGGAGGACATCGATCATGTATTTAAGTTTGCATTAAGGAGAAATGTTGGAGGCTGTTGGCATGTCGGTGGAGGCCATTGCTCCATATGTCACATAATTTGAAGCAACTGGTGTTTAGCTCCATCGTGCTTTATAGTTTTGGAGTATTTGAATCAAAGGAGATTTCTTCCATCTCGCTACTTAAGGATTGCATTGAGGATTAAGGCATGAGAATTGCTTCTCCAGCTTTGTCTCTATCTATGCCAAGGTATTGAGGTCGAGCGCTCGTGGGTATTCTATTTTCTAAAGAGCCAAGCAGACGTGGATGGCTTGAACCCATTGCATTATCTATTTTTTCCACCTTTAAGCTCTAGGTGTCTCGCATGTACTTGTATCTTGTGGAACTTGATCCCCTGACCACGCAAGGACTCTAGTGAGGATGCATTTCTCTAGTCCATTCATGAAAATGTTGTCCTCGGTTATTATAGGAGGGTTCCTGGCCCGATAGGCTAAGCAGTGTTGGTTTTTCAGCAAGTCACAAGGCCAGGTGGAGAAAGAGGCAAGTCATTTGATGTAGTTGAAGTAGCTGCCAGTCAAATTATTCTAGCCCCTACTAGTCGATTTTTCATCTTCCAATGTAGCCCTAGTGATACCTTCATTTTGTGCAGACCAAATTCCCCATCAGTCACTAGCATATTTTAATGCCCTATGTTAAATGTTTTTGTGATTTTCAAATAGTTTCCTGGGTTTTTACCTGTATTTTCTAAGACAGAGTTTGGCATAATCTAGGTTTCAAGTTCAAAACCAAAGAAAAAAATAAACGGGTTTATAAAAGAAATATCTTTCTTATCTTGGAATTTCTGAATACAAATAAGCAAAAATTTTAGTTAGAATCCATGTAGTTATTTTCTCATACATTAATTTACGCGGAAGATGACATTTTTTTGTGAAAATAGCCTTATGTTTTGCCCAAATCCTAGAAATAGGCCTTATCTCACCAAAAATAAGAGAAATTCACAAGCATGTATATGGATGAGAGAAATTTGTAGATTCATAATAGGATATCTTTTAATAAATTTGAGTGAGTGATTAGAGTAGAGATATCTTCTAATAAATTTGCAAAATTGTGCAAAACAATATTATGTAAGGGTCCATCATGCATGATAAATCCTTCATATTTATGCAACGTAATATTCACATAAATGTTTATACCATTTCTTTGCAGTTCCCTTAAAAGAGTTTATAGTGCTTCGAATAAAGAGCTGGAACCTTTAGGAAAATATGGGTGAGAACACGTTGCCTTCTTAGATCCATTAATGAATCCAAGTCGTCTACTCCAATGAAATTAGAGATAGGTTTGAATACAACGACATTGAATTAATATGTCATAAAAAAGGTCTGAGACGAACTCATAATATAATATTCATAATATAGTATACTCAACCATACATGGAGTTCTTCACATGTACACAGAAAACGGTGATGCATGTGATACCCAGAATGCTAGCAGACAGAGGTATGTTTTTTGTGTACTGCTGCCGCTCTTTTAGGCTCTTTGAGGTATTTGCAGAGAAGGTCGTGACCTATTTGCACTGCAATGCACCTTCTAGATGGGTCAAATGCATAATTTGTTGTTCCAAATTGTGGAGTTGGGAGAGTCTGCATCTATTGTTTATTGAAATGCGGTTCAAAAGGGGGTTTGCAACCAGCGAAGAGGGAAATTGATATTGGACATACAACCAATTTTCATGATGCATCGGTTTCTCTTTGTAAGTGCGGTGTTTGGTGGTGCAATGACATCATTTTATACATGTGGCCAACATGCTAGCAGTCACAATAAGAGAAACCACTTGTAACTTGAAAAGGTGATGTGTATCCTGAATGAAAGCTATGATATCCACACATTATCCTAACATTTAATGTTGTATAGGTAATGTTAACCTTAGGGTTAACATTAATTCACCATCAATGTCTTCTATATGTTTTTATAAACTAAATATTGGATTATATTTCCCTCTAATTTTGCTCTGGCCTCCTTATGAGGCCAAATAAGAAGTCTAAGTGGTTAAATGGTGGAGAAAGCGGTCAATGTTGTTGATGGCTTGAAGAAAGTGGTCATTATTGTTGATTAGTGGAGAAAGCCACTTTAAATTGGTTTGAATGCAAACTTGGAATAAATGTTTAAACTTTGTTTTGTTTTCAGTGAAAACTAATGTTAGCCCGGAAAAGGGGCATAAGAAGTAACTTTGCACGCGCAGCCAAGAAGGATGTGCGCATGTGCGATGGAAGCCAAGGAAGAGCGCAAAGGATGAAAAGGACCCGCAAAGGTAGGACGGGGAGTGCGCAACAAAGGAAAGGAAAGCACAGACGCGTGCAAAAGGGGAAACGACGGGAAAGCAACAGATACGAGATCCAGATAATGGCCATATAAGACGACGTATGCCTGCAGCTACGCACATGCGAGAAGATATATGTAAGTCAGGCCTATAGTGCCTCGTGCCAAGTCCTGATCACCATAGCTGCAACCAAAGGGGTGGCTGATGGTGATAGTTAATAGACTGCCTATAAGCAGCCGACCTAGCAGTGGTCATGTAAATTAGTATAAATAGGAAGGATACAATGGGTAGAGGGTTGGCTTTTGTTAGTCACAATTACAAAATAGGTGGATAGGCAAGAACTGTATACAGTTGCAGAGGGAAGGTCTAAGCAAGGGTAATTATAATAATGGGAAGAAAAGAAGCTCTACTAGAGTGGTACAGACGCGAGGAGAGTCGATCCAGGATTTGTGTGAATCTATAGATAGTAGCGGTATATTAGGAGAAATAAGACAAAGAGCATGAGAACCATGAGTATGAGCTTAAAGACATATCTCTAGATCAATATGCATCCTGCAGACTGCAAGGTGCTATATCCTTTCTCATGCCAAATGAAAAGCACCTTGGTGGTTTTTCCCAGATGGGTTTCCACGTTATTTCTTGTGTTCAATGGAATGATTGATGTGGTGAATGTTTATGTGATTGATTAGTAGTTATTGCCTATGTAATATTAGCATGGTTTAGTTCTTGTTATTTCTTGCAATTAATGGATGGATGTAAGGATCATTGTGTTGAATTAACGTTGTATAACTGTGCATCGTCATTCTAGTTATGTCTTGTTATAAACCATATCGCAAGTTCTAGAGCCTATAGACCTGAGTCAGTTGCACCAGCTGTGAGGAAGAGCGGAAGACCAAGTCGCGCATGATGACATACTATTGTGCTCAGTCGCGCAGGTCCGACTCCTCTGTCTGGTCACCCTACTACCTTTGTTGAGCCCTTGGTCGCGAACCAAGGGACCGTATACTTCCCCGACAATCACGGAATCTTGGTTCCAGCGGTTACCCATCTATGAGATATCTTAGGTGAGACTGCGCCTGCTTCGCAGGTGTTGCCAATGGGGCTTGTCCTATCGGGCCGGTATCTCAGGTAGTTGTTGGATTGGCAGGCTGCGCAGGACCTAGGTTGTGCGAGAAGGGAAAAGTGGCAAACAAATGGTTCCATTGCTGGGACCCTTTTGATTGAATCCGGGAAATGGTGTGGCACCCAACGAAGGAGGAGAATATAGAAGACTGGCTGGAGGATAAAACATTGGCGTTTGCACAAGAAGAAAGTGCAGGAACAAGGTTTAGTGTAGAAAGATGGTTGGATAATTATATTTCCTTTGATATTCACGAGATATTCTTCGTTGAATTCCCTGTTCTACCGCATGAATGGCTGGTAGGATTGGCTTCTATGTGGACCAACTACCAGACAAGGGAGATTACTGAGTGGAGTGACCAATTGGTTCAAGAGGTAACCAATGTAAGTAACACGATATCAAGAGTTGTTGATTTTTGGGTTGATAGTATATTGCAAGGATATATTACTAAGTTTGCAATAGATACTATAACTTCATATAGTGAGGCTGAATGAGATTTCTTCCAAGGACCACAAAGGAGATACTTGTTAAGAAGTAAAACTACTTTCTTATGAGAAAGGTCGTTTACACCTAGATAGTTGAACTATGTGTTTGGGAAGGGGTTATGCTGCTAACCAGTAGGTAAGAACATGGGGAAGATGAGTGGAGATGTTCCCCAGAAGAACAGAACCTGAACTTGGGGATGGAGATCTAAGAAGTGGGAGAATATTCAGGTCAGGAAAGAGAAGGAAAACCGAAAGGGGCCGATGGAATCCCAGTCTGTTTGCAGGAAGTGAACACGAACTTCGGTCATGCGAAGACGAGGGGTCTTGCGATGAAGAGGAGGACTATATCCTGATCTCGGAAGGACTTGAAGATCCAGATAGATCTGATGAGACCTTAGGATCATAGCACAATTATATAACACCATCCATATCACCTGAGACGAGATATAGAGCCTCATCCCCTAAAAGAACCTCTAACTCAAACAACGCTAGTCCTAAAACTAGTACGCCTAAAGGAATACCTCAGTTGAACTCTGCTCCAGAGAACTTGAACTCCAACCTTATGGCTGCCACAGACATCTGGTTACCTACATTTAATGGGAATGGAACAGAGGACCCAGAACAACATTGGTTTCTTTGTGAAGTTGTCTGGATGGTACGCTTAGTACATAATGCCGACATAAAGAAGGTACAAATGATTACGACCTTAAGGGGTCACACCCTAGATTGGTTTATGAAGTTTTGTGCTATCCTAGATGAAACACTGCAGAAGACCCTCGAAGAAATCCGAGCTGCAATAATCTCAAAGTTCAGAAAACCCAAATCAGAGTCCCAATGTATCACTGAGATCAAGGACATTAAACAAGCCATAGCAGAGACTATATGGGATTTTGACCAAAGATTCAAGATGTTGATTGCTAAAGTAAGCTTCCACATGTTTGATGTACAACATAAGGAGTGGTTTATTTCCACTTTGCTACCACATATCCGAGGGCCATTGATGCAGCAGAAGATTGAATCGCAAATAGAAGAATTGGAGCTGGAAATGAAACTAGAAGCCTCGTTTATTGCTGATGGTACTGCCGAAATGGTCCAAATTCAGTCACAGCTAGCCAACCTCACAGTACAACTTCAGGATATCAAGAAGGGCAAGGAAGGACAATAGGACTTATGGTGCACAAAATGTAGAACGGACGGACACACCAAGGATAACTGTCTGACCTTCATGAATTATGTTGCATCTGGTGCACCTAACCCATTAAATGGGCAAGGGTTACCCTGGTGTCGTATATGCCAGTCAAGAGGTCACCGTGATGAGGAATGTGTGTATTTGTAAAAGGTTGTAAGTACCCCTACAAACTTGTTTTGTAAATTTTGTAGGTCCATAGGACATGATGAAAAAGACTATAGAGCATACCAGCTCTTGAAATAGAAGATAGTTGATACATACTTGATGAAAAATGAGGGGCTTCCCCAAGTTGAGTAGGCACAATCCTCGTACCAACCTGCGCAATTTCTAGCTAATCCATACCAGCATCCATATGCGCTTCAATAGCCATACATACAGTCAAACCCCTATCAGCAAAGCTACCAGCAGAAGCAGTACCCGCAACAGCAATTACACGCTCACGGAAAGGGTGGTGGGAAATTTAGAGGACAAGGTGGTGAAGGAGGATTTGGCAGGGGGAGAGGTCCAGTTACCTGTTATAACTATGGACAAGTAGGTTACTTTTCCAGAGATTGCTTGGAGCCTACCAGGACATGCTTCTATTGTAAGGGTCAAGACCATAATGTTGAACAATGCCCTCAGCTGATCGCAAAGTGGCAAGTAAGAACTGTTGTTGCACCCAATCCCCCACCAAACCTAAACCATAATGCGAATGCGAATGTTCAGATGATCGTGGCTGAACTGTGAGACCTGAACATTACCGCCGTAACAAGCGAAGACACGACGACTGGAGGGGAGCAAGAGAACTCCCAAGAGCAATGCAGCCGCAAGTAAGACCGGCAGCGTAAAAGAGGGAATCATTGACTGAACTGAAGCAGAAAGAAGTATTCTAGGGTGTGCAATCAGACTTCATAATCCCTGATGTCCCTTCAACTTCAACAGAAGTCAAGGACATGCCAGAACAATTCCAGTACCTGTTTCAAAAGAAAGCTTCAAACGAGGTTAGTAAGCTCAGACCTCTTCTGTCAAGTTGGTTGATGCTAATTCAAGATAAAGATTCTATTGCAGAAATACAAACAATAATAGATAATATCCATGTAGTACCACCCATTGAGAAGAACGCAAATCAAGTACGACAAAAATGTAATACTGGTCGTGAAATGAGAATGAATGCGCAGATAGGTGACTATGACATGGATTATATTATTTTAGATCTGGGGTCAGATGTCAATGTCTTAACTCGCTAGAATTGGGAAAGCATGGGTAAGGCATGCTTGGACTGGTCTCCTATCCAACTACGTCTTGCCAATCAGACGAAGATACTACCCATTGGACAATTGAGCAATGTCATCGTCGATGTCGAAGGATTGCGCACATATGTAGACTTTAAAGTCATCAACATCGTGGATGATACAAATCCTTACCCTGCACTACTAGGGATATATTGGGCTATAAACAATCACACAATTATAAATTTCAAGAAAAGGATCATCTCGTTCGAAGATGAGGAGATGAGAGCAGTATCGCCCATTGATCCATTTGAGGGGTAGAGATACGTTGAACCTATTTATAATGAGGGGCAGGTCGACTATCTCGATCAAATACACAATGTTACATCCCTACACGACGATTATATCAGTCCGACAGCGGATGGGAACCTCAGCTGGAAGTGTGCGAGCTCATGTACGTCGGATGCAGGAGAAGCTTTAGAGAATTGGAAAAATAGGTTACATGAAGTTTCCATGAGGAAGTGTGCAAGAGTGACAAGGTCCGTGCAGCAGGTGGAGACCGAGTCAAGGGATTTACCCACCTAGGAGAGCTTTACATACACTTTGGATACGGCACCTAAGACTTGCGATAGCTCTGAGCAGCTGCGACAAGAAACCCAGCAGGTCGCGCCTCTAGTTCTGAGAATTGATAAACACCCCATAATTCATAATACAATTCCGCAAAACAAGGAGGGTATAGTTGAAAATACCAACGATGCTAATGCTCACCTCCACATTGTAGCTACTCAGTAAGACAACCTTTCCCGGAACATAGAAGATAGCCTGACTCAATCCAGCGGGCCTAAAACAATGGAACTAAGCAAATATTACAGAATAACTCCCAAGCACTCACAGGATAAAACAATTATCCAGATTGCAGAGCTCTTAAAACAATATCAGGCCCTATTACCTATAAATGGAACAGAGAGAAAGGAAATGGTGGAAGACATAGAAAGGATAAAGATACCTTTGTGATTATAGACTAAACCAACTCAACTGCCAACATGACATTGTCAATAGGTGAAGCCATCCCCATAAGGAAGACTTATCCTACACTATGATAACAGGCTTGCTCACCCACACAAACAAAAGGAAACTTGGCTACGATCGGATACCATGCACCAAATAAGGGTAGAGATATAGCGCACTGTCAGAAAAGCCGATGGTACTCACACCACGATTTAGGTAGACGGCAATTGCCTGAAACCTTACTCAGACACATGTAAAAAAATAAAAATAAAAAATCTTGGCAACCATAAACACCGTGCGTGTGTCATCGGCTGGTAGCATTTATGATAAAAGTAATGCAGATATGATGTGACATGTTGCAGTCGCCGCCGAAATTAATCCTGAAGAAAATCATTGCAAGTTCGAGACAGCTGACACATGCTAGTAGACTATTAAATGCATCAAGAATTCGTGGAGATTTGGTGCTAGACTCAGGACAGCACTGCAGCAAGATCAAGTATGGGGAACTTGGTTACCATGACCGCCCAGCCCCTCTGCATGGGCAACCGACTGTCATTACCAAAAATGGAAATGACATTAATCATAGCATATCTGTATAAGAAATTTGGTACACGGGATGAAGGTCTTGTCTTCATAAAATCAATGGATAAGCCTACATGAGAGCTACCATGTTATCCTCCAATAAAAGTGAAGCTTCATTGTCCGCAAGTATCCAATACTGAGTTGGATACTCTAATAGCAGATGCAGTTACAAACGAATTGGAGAGTCTCCGGCCGAGCAGCCCTGAGAGCTAAAATTGTTGCTGCAACTTTCATCCTCTCAGGGGTATCCAGAGATAGCAAGTAGAAAGATAGTGATAGTCTATCGGTAGCTCCCACTCATTGACAAGCCTTTGGCGAAGTCATCCTTGGCTATTAGTAGAGCAGTAGAATAACAGTCCTCCTGGTAGCCCCAGATCGGACCCTAGTAGGGACCAGAGACCCGGCTCATTTTGACAACATTTGTTGGGACCGGTCCATAGTGTCTGCATTATTTCACAAAGTCTACAGGCTTGGGAGGGAGTCATGTCTGCTAACCCTCCAAGCACACTGGTTGGCTCTTAAGGGACTACAGGGAGACCAGGGAACAAAGGTCGGCTTGTGCTCTCTACTGCTACGGTGATATTTGTCACAATGGGACAAATCATTCACCTCCACCACTCGGGATAGCAGGGCTTGTCCAGTTTTGAATATGGACAAGGCTTCAAAGTTCATTTTTATGGCAAAGAGAGTGGTGAGAAGCACACAGCAAATGAGAGGAAATCAAGGAAGAACAACAAGAAAGTAAGCCACAATAGCCTATAGAAACCACGTGCAGAGCCCCAGGAGCATGAGAATGGTGACCAAGCCAGGCCTACTTGGATTGTTGTGTCAGAACGGGACAATAACCATCATCCTTGGCATACAACTCGAACTATGACAAGATGATGAGAAAGTCCCAGAGAAAAGACAACATTCCTGTTTGCATGGCTCTTAATCTCCACAGCAAACGTATTGGCTTACATTGTAAGCTCAATTGATCTCTGCAATCACATTCCATGCTTCCCTTCTCTCTGCTGCAGTAAAGATAGTGATTTACAAACAGACTCTGAGAGTTTAGATAGAAATACCGCGGTCGCACTGCTAAGGACGATACCAGGATTGAAGATAAAGGTAAAAGGTCCCGTGGTTCACTGAAGCAAAACGACCTTGGCATAGGCTCTGGTAGCAGTAAACCTTCTATGATTGATTCTACGGATTTACTTCAAGCAGGTCATAATGTGAAGATGGGCCAGATTACAGATAGTAGGAGCTAGAAACACAAGAACCTGTCACAAAGTTTCCTAAGAAAAAAAAACACTTTAATTTTGTTCCAAAAGGTCATACGAAAATCAGGCTACTCACCTATCCCTTGCTTAGTGGCTCGGGATGAACCACAGGTGAGTGTTGGGGGCCTGTTGGCCCGGAAAAGGGGCATAAGAACCAACTTCGTGCGCGCAACCAAGAAAGATGTGCGTGCACACGATGGAAGCCAAGGAAGATCACAAAGGATGAAAAGGGCCCACGAGGGCAGGATGGGGAGTGCGCAACAAAGGAAAGGCAAGCGCGGACGCACGCAAAAGGGGGAACAGCCGGAAAGCGACAAATACGAGATCCAAATCATGGCCATATAAGACGGTGTAATCCTGCAGCTACGCACATGCGAGAAGATATTTGTAAGTCAGGACGATAGTGCCTTGTGCCAAGTCATGATCACCACAGCTGTAACCATAGCGGTGGATGATGGTGACAGTTAAAAAACTGCCTATAAGCAGTCGACCCAGCAGTGGTCATGTAAATTAGTATAAATATGAAGGATACAATGGGTAGAGGGTTGGATTTTGTTAGTCGTAATTACAAAATAGGTGGATAGGCAAGAACTGTATACAGTTGCAAAGGGAAGGTCTAAGCAAGGGTAATTAGAATAATGGAGGAAAAGAAGCTCTGCTGGAGTGGTGCAGACGCGAGGAGAGTCGATCCAGGCTGTGTGCGGATCTGTAAATAGTAGCAGTAGATTAGGAGAAATAAAACAGAGAGCATGAGAACCATGAGTCTGAGCTTAAAGACATATCTCTAGATCAGTCTGCATCCTGCAGACTGCAAGGTTCTATATCCTTTCTCATGCCAGATGAAGAGCACCTTGGTGGTTTTTCCCAGATGGGTTTCCACGTTATTTCTTGTGTTCAATGGAATGATTGATGTGGTGAATGTTTATGTGATTGATTAGTAGTTATTGCCTATGTAATATTAGCATGGTTCAGTTCTTGTTATTTCTTGCAATTAATGGATGGATGTAAGGAACATTGTGTTGAATTAATGATGTATAACTGTGCATCGTCATTCTAGTTACGTCTTGTTATGAACCCTATCGAAAGTTCTAGAGATGATAGACTTGAGTCAGCTGCGCCGCACCAGTTGCACCAATTGTGAGGAAGAGCGGAAGACCAAGTCGTGCGCGAGGACATATTGTTGTGCTCAGTCACGCAGGTCTGACTCCTCTGTCTGGTCACCCTGCTACCTTCGTTGAGCCCTTGCCTACGAACCAATGGACTATACTTCCCCGACAATAGCGAAAACTTGGTTCCGATGGTTACCCATCTATGAGATATCTCGGGTGAGACTGCACCTGCTTCGCAGGTGTTGTCGATGGGGATTTTCCTATCGGGTCAGTATATCAGGTAGTTGTTGGATCGACAGGTTGCGCAGGACCTGGATTGCAGGAGAAGGGAAAAGTGGCCAACAAATAATTAAATCAACCCCAATCAAATTCATACAGTCCTTGCTGACCTGAAAGGCAAGGACTAATAAAAAGAATAAGAATGGCCACCTTGCCAAATTAATTAAATTGTGACTTATCAATACTCATGTATATTCAAATATATTAATAAAAAGAGAAAGAATGGCTACCATGCCAAATTAATTAAACTATCTGATTAATGAAATTGTGACTTATCAATACTCATTTAGATCAAAGTTTTAGATAGTTCAATGTGAATATATACAAATATGAGACTCTATATTAAAAAATAGACACATACTTTTAAATGCGTCCATTGCTATGAGTGACATCTGGTCGGGTTGAAACACCAGCTATAAACTCTTTTACGAGATGAAATGTGCCCTTCTCTGGCTGGTTGTTAGATTAGATACCGCTCAGAAAAGAAGCCATAAATTGTTAGGGTTATAATCCTCCTTTGTCCAAACTGGTCAATTTATCCTAACGAAGTATTCATTTAGTCATTATTGAGTCACTAGTACCATTGGGTCTACTTAGCCTAATGGGGCCAGATGTACCAGTCACTAGAGTGTGGGGAACACAAATTGAGGCTAACTGCCACTAACTGCACTTGCATGCATCACTTTAGGTGCCTCCTAGACCAATCCCTACAATTTCATAGCCACTGGGAGTGTCAGCACCAACCTCCTTCAGTTGTTGGCAGTTGGTGACTAGTCAAGCCTAGTTATGAGTCAGTTACATTCAGTTAGCGCCAGTATTTGCATGGTTGCATGTGGGAAGGAACATTTTCTCACCTACCACATCAGTTAGACTAGTTTAATTGATTGTAACTGATTAAGAGACTGAATTAGACAACTGGAGATAGATAGTTAAGCTCCGATAGTGATTTAGACATGTCAAGTTAGCCATGCAGTCAGATTGAGTTAATTAATTCTAATTTCCTCTCATGGGTTCGAATTGTATGACTAGTAATGTCAGTGTATTGCATTGTAACAATTATCTAGATTGTATCCAT
This sequence comes from Pseudotsuga menziesii, assembly GCA_001517045.1. Taxonomy (NCBI): domain Eukaryota; kingdom Viridiplantae; phylum Streptophyta; class Pinopsida; order Pinales; family Pinaceae; genus Pseudotsuga; species Pseudotsuga menziesii. The sequence continues at coordinate 42,103 of LPNX010996678.1, read as the reverse complement.
TTACTTTTTGATTAATGAAAGCATTATACAACTGCAACCCATTGTGTGCACTGTTTCATATCAAATTCTGTGTAAATTGTTTGTGAGATCTATTTGTGAGTTTTATCTTGGTTCATAGATTCTCGTGAGCTCAATTTTAATATGGTATCAGAGCCTCGACAGGACAAGGCAATTCTTCTTCTACAAGTTTCATGTTGGATCTATGAAGCAATTTGAGCAAAAAAAACTCAAAAAATTCCAGCTCTGCACTAGAAGCAGAGAGTTTACCACATAATTCCTGGAAGCTTACCTTGTCGATCAGGATTGCTTGATTAACTAAGCCAAGTGTGATGCAAACTCCAAAAGTGCAGGCTGTTCGACCTAACTTTGGTTTTTTTTGTGTAATTACAGGTAAAACTTCATATGGATTCGAAATTATCAGCTCCTCTTCTTACTCCATCCACAAGACATTCAAAATGGAATATGAAGATGATTTCATATCTCTATGAGGTGTCTATTGGACTTTTTAAAGAGTCTTATAAGAATGAGAATGACTGGCTAAATGACGGTGATAGAGCTTTTGGAACAATATGTCTGGCCCTTTCTCCAAGCTTGTGCTGCCTTATTGCTTCTGCTAAATACCCAAATGATCTCTAGACAAAATTGGATACAACCTTTGACAAGCATAATGAGGATCATTATAGCGTTTTGGAGATCACAACCAACACCAAACGATATCTCTATTCAAAATTCCCGACCTCTACTCTCTCTGATGAAGTTGTTCAAGATGAAGAAGAAGCAGAATCTTCTACATAATCAATTCGAATTGAAGAAACTCTTCTTGCAGTGACTTTTTCTCCTGTTGATCCGGAAGTTTATGAGATCTCTGATATCTCATATTATCATATGGCTGATACAGAAGAAGACATTTGAATCTCTGGTATTGAAGAAAAACTATGTTGCACTTCTATAAAAACATTCTTCGGTGATTCTCCTTTAAATTCTGTGCAAAATTTGCTAGTGATTGCTTCATAAAGTGGAGAGGAATTCGATTTCTCTCCCTCTAATGTTCTTGTTGGTGTGCAGATAAGTAATACCTTGGATATTTTGGAAATAATATCAAATTGCAGGAGTGATCCATTCACTCTCCTTGATCTAGAGCTTCTAGCAAATTTCTACAGGATTGCATGCATAAATACTCAGAATTTTGAAGAAGGAGAAAACTGCACATCTACCATCTCAGTGAACCACACTTTTGGATCTGATATGAAATTTATTGGATCTAATATGATTTTATTTGGCTATGATCTAATATTATTTGGCTCAAATTTTAAGTTCCAAGAGCCTTCAGTAATGCGTGTAGCTGGTCTCATCAATTTTGGTGTGACAAATCAAGTACTGCAAGTCTTCTTCAAACTTGCTGCTGGGGATTTGATGTTAGTTTCCTCTTATGAGGTTGCTGATATTGTATTTTGTTAATCATTGGTTATTTCTGAATTTATATCATATTATGGAGCTCAAGCATTCACTCTCCATAGTCACAGGGCTTCTCTACCTTTGATGACATGCTCATCTCCTCACAGAACTAGTAAAGAGGGAGACATTATGCATTCGCATGGACACATGCTCTTAACACTTGGAGTGGATATTACCTCACATGGTTTGTTGTTCAAGGATGAAATATATCATTTGCTTGTATGTTCCTTAGATGGTTCGAATTCTCAAGCACATTTTCTCTCTTATCAATTGATTTCAGTTGCTCTACATGGGTCCAGTTTTAATCCAGCAACTATCTATATTTCTGATTTAGTTGAGCATATTCTTATTCTTCCAAAGAGGAAGATTCCTCCATACATAATCATTTAGTTTGGATAGAGAATTTCACATGCCAGGCCCTGAGATACCTGTGCATAGAAGAACAAGCTTGATCCTGATTCTACCTGCTCAATTTGAGGGGGGGTGTTTTTCCCATGAGGTTTTTCTCCGTTCCTTAGTTGTATTAAGCAGTTATTTTTTGCATTTTAGCCGTAATGGGTAACCTTTTCTATTAGTTACCAGGGCCCACAATTGTCCAATTTAGCATTTAGGGGGGTGTTAGGATTATAATCATCCATTGTCCAAACTGGTCAATTTAGCCTAACATGGGAGTCATTTAGTCATTATTGAGTCACTAGTACCATTGGTTCCACTTGGCCCAATGGGGACACATGTACTAGCCACTAGAGTGGAGAACACAGATTGAGGATAAATTCCACTGACTGCACTTGCATGCATCAGTTTAGGCTCCTCTTAGAACAATCCCTACAAATTAGGAGCCACTGAGAGTGCTAGCACCAACCTCCTTCAGTTGTTGGCAATTGGTGACTAGTCAAGCCCAGTTATGAGTCAGTTACATTCAGTTAGCACCATTCTTTGCATGGTTGCATGCGGGAAGGCGCATTTCCTCACCTACCACATTAGTTATACTAGTTTAATTGTTTCTAACTAATTGAGAGACTGAATTAGACAACTAAAGATAGCTAGTTAAGCTCTGATAGTGATTTAGACATGTCCAATTAGCCATGCAGAGAAATTGAGTTAATCAATTCAAATTTGCTCTCATGGATTCGAATTCTCTGGATATTAATGCCAGTGTATTGCATGGAACAATTAACCAGATTGTATCTAATTACTATTTTATTAATGAAATCATTATACAGCTGCAACCCATTGTGTGCACTATTTCATATCAAACTCTGTGTAAATTGTTTGTGAGATATATTTGTGAGTTTTGTCTTGGTTCATTGTGTAAATTGTTTGTGAGATCTATTTGTGAGTTTTGTCTTTGTTCATAGATTCATGTGAGCTCAATATTAATATAAACAAGAGAGGTTCTAATAATCATACAAGATGACCCAACAACGTTTTTTCGTTTGTGTTAAATATAGCTTCGAGTTTCACCTTATAGAGAGTCATTTTAAGTTAGAGATCGAAAATGGTCAAATATATTAATCATTTTAATTTTTACAATGAGAAGGTAAATAAATATCAAGTACAAATCTTAATGTTTTCCTCTTAATTTAAAATCAGTGGAAAATTACTGAAGATCAAAAATATCATATATCAAATTTTGGTTTAATTAATAATTAAAATTAAATTTAACATAATTTTTCACTTTCATTTAAATATAACCAGTATAGATCTATCTAAAAGGGGATCTACCAAGCACCCAAGAGATCAAATATCTCAAGGTGCAAACCCTTTTTTAGAGTGGAAATGTTGAGGAAATGTGTAATCCAATGTTTACGATTATAGTTTATCTAATTTATGTTATTTTATATATATGCAATTCTAAATAGTTTAAATTTAATTTAATCCTACATGTTATTTTTAATAACATTTTATTATTTTTTATAAAGGACAGGTTTCAACTCTAAGATGAGCACCCAAGGATGATCCAGGTCGTGCCAGGTGCACACTGGGGACAACAGTCCACTGAATGAGTTGAGTTCTATTATGGTGGAAGCATATAAAGAGATGCAATAAAGCAGGAAACACACCAGATCAACAAGAAATATACACACAGACAATATGCAAGCATTCGAACCAATATTATTACTTTTGCTCCATGAAAGATGGAGGAATCATATAATGATCAGAAAGATGCCTATATTACATAATGTACATGCTTATATAAAGGATGCTAAGACGTTTGGGTGACTACCCGCTACGTTCAGTTACAAAAATTTATAACGGTTAGAAGTTCAATCGTCGCAGAGCATGTTGATATATTGTTGACTGTGAACTTATCGAGGCGAACCTGTCAGTTGTCAAAGCGAACCTGTTGAAGGCAGAACTGTTGGTTGCTGGTTGGATCATTCCTCCTTCCTTAAGAAACAATGGTCTCCATTGTGGATTCGTTCAGGTGAGGAAACTTGTCTGCGACTTTATTAGCAAAGTACCATGTTCCTTGCGCGGGGATTTGTCTAGCTTTAGCCACTTGAAACAAGGGAATGGCGTTCGTTCTTGTAAGGCATATGCATCGTCCCACAATGGTGTCACAAGGAAGAGGTTCCTGAACATCTGGATGGATGTCTTCGGGTTCTGTTGTCTGCAAGTCGTTCTATTCCAACAATGGTGCATGGTATGGTCGAAGCAGATCTACATTGAAAAATGAATGTAGGCCAAGGAATGCAGGAATGTCGAGTTGAAAAGCATTTTCTCCAATCTGTTTAAGGATACTGTATGGATCATATTGCAAAGGTTTCATCTTTCTGTATGGACCAGTGAAGCGCTTCTTCTTTATATGTAACCGGATCTTATCCCGAATTTGGAATGAATGAGGAATACGATGCTTGTCGTGTCGGGCCTTAGCTTTTGCATTTTATTATTGCAACATTTCATGTGCTTATTTATGGATGTTGTAGATTTGATCTCTGAATGTCAATGCTTTCTCCACTTCTTGTCCTGTGAAGTCAGTGTCGTTCGAATGTGTCGAGGAACTGATTAAGTCGATAGGCGTTGAGGGTTGAAATCTATAACAGATCTCAAATGGACTCTTGCATGTAGAGCTGTGTTGAGCACAATTGTAGTTGTGTTGTATGTATGGAAGGTTGTCATCCCATGTTCAATGATGCTTGTGGTTGTACATGCAAAGCAGTTTTACAGCTAAGCGATTTACTACTTTCGTCTGTCCGTCTGTCTGTGGATGGAAGGTTGTCGACAAAGAAAGTATTGTGTTGAGTTGTTTCCAGAGAGTTTTCCAAAAGGTGTTGACAAATATAGCATCTCTGTCGGAAATAATGGTCGTCGAGAGGCCATAGTGTTTCCAAACATGTTCAAAGAAGAGCTGAGCAGTCTATTGTGTTGTCGTAGTCTTCTTGCATGGTATGAGTATAGCCATCTTGGAAAATCTGTCGACTACTACTAGTATCGCGTCATGATGATGTTTGGTAGTATAATATCTCGTCAAGTAATCCACAGAAATAGATTCCCATGGTCGACTAGGAACTAGAAGGGGTGTGTACAGTCCTTGTCATTGATTCAGCGGTTTAGCAATGGCACAAACCACGCACAATCGAATGTACTTGTTGACGTCAGATTTAAGTGAAGGCTAATAAAAATACTTTTGGAGGATAACAAACATTTTTACGACTCCAAAATGTCATGCGGTCTTGCTGTAGTGCGCGTCCCAAATGAGCTTCTGTCGATGTTCACCAGTCGATACACAAAGTTGTCCAAGCTTGTGTAGCAAGGTGTCTTTCAGGAAGTAGTCGGTAGTCAACAACTTGTCTGTATGAAGTTGTCGATATATTGTAGAAAAAGCATTGTCCACCGAATACAATTGCGACCAAGTAGTGGTGTCATAACCCTGCATACTCATCACTCTAGACAGTAGAGTAATGGGTGGTCTACTGAGACAATTGGCTGCGGCATTGGCTTTTCCTTTCCGATACTTAATTACCAACTGAAATTTTTGCAGGTAATTAATCCACTTGAGTTGTCCGGTTGTTTGTATTTTCGACTGAGTCGAAGCGAACTGCAAAGGCTTATGGTCAGTGAGGATGACCATCTCCCTGCCAAGAATATAGTGTCTCCATTGCTTAAGGGCTTGCACAATGGCGTACAATTCTTTTTCATACGTCGAGTACCTTCTCACTGTGTCACTGAAAGTCTCGGAATGAAACACGACTTGGTGACCTGACTAAGTGATCACTGCACCGAGGGAATAGTCCGATGCGTCCATCTCAATCTCAAAGGGCTGATGCAAATTAGGTAACATAAGTACTAGTGCAGTACAAAGGTTGTTTTTTATTTGTTCAAAATCTTTTTGTTGTGTCAGTGTCCATTTGAAGACAGTTTTCTCATTTCCTTTCGTCAACTTATTCAAAGTCCATGCGATGTGACTGAATCTAAGTATGAATCGTCGATAGAAATTCGCCAAACCAAGAAAACTTCTTAGTTCATGAATGTTTCGAGGAATGGGCCAATCTTTGAGGATTTGTACTTTTTATGGGTCAACATGAATGCTGGTCATCGCAAATGAGCATTTGTCATCGCAAAGTATTTGGGGATGAATGGTGCATGGTATGGTCAAAGCAGAGTCAATTACATACCCAAAATAATTGATGTTGGTCATCGCAAATGAGAATTTGTCCATGTTTAGATACAATCGATGTTTCTAGAGAGTGTCGAAAACTTGTCGAAGTTGCTTGACATGTTCTTCCCATGATCGATTGAAAATCAAAATATCGTCGAGATAGACAATGACACATTTATCGATAAAAGGTCGTAGAAGGTCATCCATATATCTCATGAAAGTTGCAGGTGCATTTGTCACATGCCCCAATTTGCAAAAACAATTTAATGTTATTTGAGGAACATTGTGTTATATTTTATGCTAAGTTTGTAATTGATGACCCAGTGGGGTCAAGAATAATTAATGTAATTCAGAATATTTTATTTATAAATAAATAAATGATGAGACAACAGCTTAGGGAAGCTGTTAAAAGAGTGTTTACTAGTCAATTGGTGAAGGAGACCGGGTGGAGAGTACACTGACAAGTGGCAGCATCCTCAAACTACTTCCAACTGTTGCAGGTGGCAACTTCCCTATATTTGTGGTCATGATTCCCCAAGAAAGTGGAATTGGAGCAGGTGGCTCATTAAATGAAAACTGACCCAGAAGACTTAGGCATCTCTATAAAATTTCCCATTGAAAACAGCTGAGGCTGCTCATTCTAAGAGGTGATCATTCAGGGTGAATGAATTTACTCAAGAGAAATTCAATGGAGGGGATTACTGAAGTGAGTTTGAGGGGTTAACTGCTGAGATTGAACTTATTGCAGCAATTGGGTTGAAGTTTTTACTGCTGTGAGCATATTTTAATTACCAAGGTAATTGGACCAGTCACGTGACAAAAGATCTTAAGCTTATAGTCTCCACCCAGTACTCTGCCAAGAGGACGAGGAACAAGCTCGGGGGTCTTGAGAAAGCGTTGTCTGAGCGTTCTCTAGAAGATTGGTTGGGAGGAACAGTCTCCTTAACCTATTGTTGTCTTATCATTGACAAGTTCTATTTTTCTTTATGTTATTATATTTATTTACCGTCTTCAGTAAAATGTTTACTAGTTTTTAAATACAGGCATGTTAGTATTTAATTAGGGTTTATGAAGAAATGAGTAACTATGTAATGTTAGACTCGGTAATTTGCAGATTATGTTAGAAATAGTAATAAATATGCAAAATGAAAAACAAATAGAATTAGAATTTCCATACTGTATTTTTCCACGCCTAGCTCAGGCAGTACTCTAGTACAGTTGGCTGTTTAGGTAAATATGGTGATTATTTTCACTTGAATAAAAAATGTAACTACATTTTGCACTAGTTTTGCTTATAATTTATTTTGTAAAGAAGTAGTAAATAATGTCTGCATTAAATGTATTTACTTCAGATAAGAACTAAAAGATAGGTATGTACAAACTTTTAGTAATCATATTACTTATAGAACTATTCTAATATTAGTATTCTTTATAAAACACAGAACTTACAAGTTTAATAAATAAACATAGGTATAGTAAATAGGCTATCATCTAGGAACCAAGTAAAGATAGTTTTCAAAATATTTTTTTATATAACATTTGATTTCGAGACACTATGTGTCTCTGTTCTAAGACAGAATGATTCTACTGTAACCTAATTAGAACAACAGAAGTCATTGAAAGATAAACTTAACCTATTATCAAATTATACAGAATTTACCCTAAAAACTTCCTTTATAAAAATTAAACAGCTGTAAATTTATTAAAAGAAAATAATAAAACAAAGCTCTGAATCTTTCCTTGTAAAAATTTATTCATTTCCGAACTGTAGGGTACACTCAATAATTAACTCTTTTGAATAAAAAAGAGAGTAAAATATTACTCTTAAATACAGTAAATTTCCTCATAAACGGTGCATTGAAAATCTTTATAAATATAGGGTAATAATTTAAAATATTACATAAACAACTTATTAAAAATAGAATCAATTAAGAAGATATGGCTTACAGCCTTTAGAACTGAAGGTCAAGGCTCAGCCATGTAAACAAAACTGAATTATGCAAAATATATATATATATATAAATCGAACAGTAACCATTTTTTTTACTGACAGGTAAAACCTTAAATCATTTACAAATCCCGACTGTTTCACAGTCTTGTGTCACTTCCAGAATCTATTTTAAAAACTAAAATAAACTAGACAGAGGTCGACAGCCTCATTGAATTTAGAGCTGAGCTCTATCGTTTTAAAAAGAAAGAAATTACATTGTTCAGGTTGTAAGGCAGAAAACACAAAACAAAAACCAATTTTCCATCACGGCTTCTAGAGCCTTCTTCACCCCTGCACGAAGTACCATTTAAGGGTTTCTAAAAGTTTTGCAATAACAAACAAGATTTGAAACTTAAGCTAACATAGAACCGAGGCCATGCCTTTCAACCGCAAGAACCAACTTCCAACAACCACAACGTCATGTAGGAAGAAACCCTCATTGGAACTAGGGCTTACCAATTTATATGCTCATGTAAAACTAAAGGGTGAGCTCGCTTTCACCTACAACGTTGGAACCGGGAGCAAAAACCTGCAAGATTTAAACCGTATCATTATAAATACTTTGTTTGCTTAAAATTTGTAAAAACTCTCGTAAGAAAACTAATTTAAGACCGAGTTAAGGGTAAGTCTTTACCTGTTGTAAATTGGAGTTAAAGCCTAGGAGAGATGGCCACACCAGGTCGTATTGGCACCATGTCGAAAGGCAAGAAGCCTTGAAGCCACCTCTGTGAAGGAAAAAGCAAGAAAATCGACTCAACCAGACGAAGACAGAAGCTATGAGTGTTCAGTGGTAGGTTAAAGGCAAGCACAACCTTCGAGCCACAAAGAAAAGCCTATACACACTCTCGCTGTAACTATTCAACACTCAGAAAGACCAAAACCATTAACGACTTCTCCCAACAATCAAAGCATAGAAGTTGCAGGTGCAATGCCAAATGTTTGAAGGTGGTTGCAGGTCTCTCATGGCTGCGAGCTCTCAGCTTGACCAACACGAAGGAGGAACTCTCGTTATACAAAGCAAATGAGTAGGGTTTCAAGGTTTTAAGTCAACCCTCGAGTGGATGTAACCTATCCACGTGTCCTTCCAAATATTTCTCCAAACGTGGGTTGATACCTATAGTCAGCGTTGCATCAAACAATTTACAACAATCATTTCAAAACTATACAACATAGGATTGCCATCATTTGATTTCATCATAGTGGTTTGATACTTAGGTATTCTACCTTAGGTTAAAATTTAGATACTCTTGTTACCCTAGAAAATCTCCATGTTATTCAAACAAGTCGATTAAATTGTGTATTATTTGAAATAGTAAAAGAGTTATGAGAATGACATATTATAACTTATGACCATAGTAAAAAGAAAAGCCATGAACTTTTGAAAAACTTAGTTTTTATGTTGTTTTTTGAAGGAGGGTTCGAGAAACTGAAAACTAAAAAGGTTGGAGAATCCCGATAAAATTCTAACAACTCTTAAATAAAATTATAATTGAAAAACATAGGTAACTTGATCATTCATTAAGAGAAGGACCTCTATTGAGTCTTGAAGTGAGAATAGCTGTGAGATCACTAAACAGTTTGAAGTGAACTTAAGCCCAAAACCATGAGCTATATTCTCTCTATGGAAATTTATAAATAACCAGTACTGTGAACACAAGAAAATAAAACCGTGTTCTTTAGATTTTTAGAGAATAATCTTCATACAATTGAAGGAACTTTGGTAAGTACTTGCTCTTGCAATTTAAACCATTGTTTATGTTTTTGATAGAAAGTCATTATGGTGTTAGTTATAAATACAACTATGGATTTATAACAATGGAAAAAGAATTGACATTACCTTCTTAAAGACGAGCAACATATTTAAACCTTTTCTAAAACTAGCATCTTAGTCATGTTAGGGAAGTAGTTTCTCGACGTAATTTTAAATAACATCTACTGGATCTTACGCTTACCTGCTAACCCTGTAAGGAACCAACAGTCCAATTGAGTTAGCGAAACTCTAAGTAAGCCCCGATCCCATACAATAATTCTTACCTACTTGACAAAAGTTAATCGTCAGTATATCTAGCAGCAGCAAAAATGCAAGTCCTTTTCTAACTCTGATAGAACTAAAGCTGTTAAGTCATTAATAGTACTAACACAGGTGTATAAGATTACATTCATTAGTTTACAGATTCTTTTTAAAAAAAAATCCCATGTTCTTTTATAAAATGTTTCATTTTCTGCTAACCTTAGCAGTTACTTAGCTGCGACTTTAAACATTTTATGTCACTTTAAAATTTTTAAATTTTTTACAAATTTTTGGGTTATTACAGCATTGGTTAAGCCGAAAAGCATGAATAAGCATTCAAACAATCATTCATTGGTTTTGAAAGTCGTTTTCCATACATCAGTGGACTCGATTGGAATCTGGTGGTATCCCGACTTGAGGTCGAGTTTCGCAAAGAACTTAGCACCTTTCAGATTGTCGATGAGTTCATCAATCCATTGAAGAGGGTATCTGTTCTTCACTGAAATTTTGTTGAGAGCCCGGTAGTCAATGCACATGCGTCAAGTCTCATCTTTCTTTGGAACTAAGATGACTAGAATTCCACAAGGAGATGAGATGGGGCGGATATGACCCTTGTCGATCAAATCCTGGATTTGCATGTGAATCTCTTCATTTTCGAGAATGGATATTCTATAAACAGATGCGTTTGGTAATGAAGAACCAGGAACAAGTTCAATGGAGTGTTTTACCTGACAGTGCAGAGGTACTCCGTCTCAGGTTGAAATATGTTCTGGTATTCTTCAAGAATGTTGTCGATCTATTGTTGTCAGGAGCTGCGCTGGTCGATGAGTCGACTCATTGTTGCAGCCTTCCTAGAATGTTGAGGCTTGATCACGATTAATGCAAACTTTTGTGCATGATTGATAAGCTTCTTTGTTTGTTTGGCAGATATCATAGCAATCGTTGATGTGGGTTGTTGCACTGGTATGCCATACCATTAGTTTCGGATTTTGACAATCACCTTCTCAGACTGTGACTGATATGTATCATGTCGATTCCATAGGTAAGGTTTACCGAATAGGGCGTCGGCTACGAAATGCGATGCCACGTCACAAAGTACTTCATCTTCAAAAGGCTTAATAAAGTAGGCAAGTCGACATTGTCGTGTGATCCTTAGTTCTTGTCCATACTTCATCCAACCTATATTGTAAGGCTAAGGATGTGGAGTAGTGACAAGATCTAATTTCTTCACAAAATCTTCAGAAAAGAAATTCTATTGGCTACCATTATCCACAATCAGATGTAATGAATTGTTTTGAACCCATATCTGTGTATGGAATAGACGCTCTCATTCCTCCTCATCGACGATGGTCGAGGCTGTCGGAGTGGTCGAGGTCAAAGCAAGGAGGGATAATGCATCTGAATCAGATTCTACGAGGGTTCTGTCGGACGAGTCAGATGTTGACAATTTTTCCAAAAATGTCTTTCGAGCTTTGCATTCTGACATATCATGTAGTAATAAACTGTGATAATCACACCAATTCTTGGTAGGGTTTTGTTTGTTGCAATCCCTCGTCTTTCAGAAAGTTCTTCTTTGGATGATCAGGGTTTGGCGGATTGTGCTAAGAAGGATTCATGAACTTGTCAAAGTCGAGTGGCAACTTCTTGTCGGATGTTCGACCTCTTGGCTTGTTTGCGAAAAGTATCTTTCCTTTTCGTTTGGCTTCAAGCTTGTTGACGTAATAAAATGCATTCGCAAGCGTGCTAATAGTCGGAAACTTCATCTCTCTCTGAATGTATGAGGATAAACCGCTGACGTACTTCAGGACAAGCAATTTCTCTTCTTCTTGCATGCCAAGTCTAGCCATGAGTTGATAAAACTCGTCGATGTAACTTTGTTTAGACTGGTCTTTCCACTGCCTTAGCTTCTGCCACTTCTTGTATTGTTGTTCAATGTACTTGGGCAGATAGAAATTCTTTCGGACATATTCGACAAATTTTACCCATGTGTCGATGGGCTCTTCTTTTTTATCCATTTTTGTCAATAGGTTCTCCCACTGGCAGTGTACAGAGGTTGACATCTTCAAATACGCAATGGGGATCTTTTTTGCTTCGGGGAGTTGATTTATCGCAAAGTAAAATTCCAATTGTTGCACCTAAATATCGAAGGATTCTATGTCAATATTGCCTTCAAGGTTCGGTATGTCCAAATTCATTTGCACTTTGAAGAGGTTGATTTTATTGGAGTGAGATCGCGTCGAGGATTGCCAAGAGTTCGCAATGACTCTTAAGAGAATCTTGCTGAACTTGACGAACATTTCGATTCGCTCTAGTACCAATGATCCAAGTCGTGCCCAGGTGCACACTAAGGACAACAATCGACTGAATGAGTCTAGTTCTATTATGGCGAAAACATATAAAAAGATACAACAAAGCAGGAAACACACCAGATCAACAAAAAATATATGCACAGACAATCTACAAAAATTTGAAACAATTTTATTCCTTCTACTCCATGAAAGATGGAGGAATGAGATGATCAGTCTATATTACATAATGTGCATGCTTATATAGAGGATGCTGAGACGTTTGGGTGACTAACCACTACGTTCAGTTACAAGAAGTTATAACGATCAAAAGTTCAATCGTCGCGGAGCATGTTGATATGTTGTCGGCTGCAAACTTGTCGAGGTAAACTTGTCGACTGTCAAGACGAATCTGTCGAAGGCGGACCTTCCATTGTTGGCTGGATCAAAGAAGCCACACATTTCTCCCCTATTGAATTGTAGAATGCACCTACTAGGTGCAATTATAATTTTAAATAATATTATTTAAAACTAAATTGATATTAAGTTCACTTTTATATTTAAAAATAATTATAAATTTTAAGACATCCAAAATTGTTACATATCTTAATCATTTTAATGTTTATAATCGGATGGTAAACAAAATATCAAGTACAAATCCCGATGTTTCCCTCTTAGTTTAAAATTAGTGGAAAAGTATTGAAGATCTAAAATATCATATAATCAAAATTGGTTTAATTAATAATTAAAACAAAGCTTAACATTGAGTTTTCACTCTTATATTTAGATATGTTTATAAATTTTAAATAATATTATTCAAAACTAATTTAACATTCTGTTTTCACAATTTAAAATTTAGGAGAAATCACAACATTTAATAAAATTGATTAATGTTAAAACCAAAATTGAGAATCAAATAGTATATTCCAATTAAGGAGGAGCATATTGTTGTATACTAATCTCAGTCACAGAGAAATGAATGTCACAGAGAAAACAAAGTAATTCTGAGTTGTTGATGTTATGATTATTTTGTGACAACGATTTATCTTACAGGTTTTCAACTTAAAAACCGAAACATTAAAAACAACAAAGAAAAAAAATCAATAAAATTCAGACACTTGTAAAATTATCATCCAGCTAATACTTCCAAGAGTCTGGGCGTGGTTAATAATCGTTGTGACCCATCAAAATGAAGCCAGATTTGCCAATCCCACAGCAATTTACATCATTAAACCATGAAGTAGCATTAAAGTCTGGAGAAAGAAAGATACATTCAAAAGAGCAATTTGGAGTTTGGCATGATTCCAACTACATGAAACCCTAATACCAGGGAAGCTTCAAAGAGCAATTAGAAGTTTGACATGATTCCAACTACATGAAACCCTACACCAGTGAAACCTCTACCAACAAGCCTTTATTCCTAATACTAACTAGCAATGCCCACAGAGCAGGGTCTCTCTCTCAATCTTTGCTGTTGAAGTACTCAGCAGGGAAAGACTCGCCAAGACTGGCATAGCTCTTGAAGTGAATCTTGGGAGGAGTAGATTCCTCATCCACAACGATCTCACGCAGGGGAATATAGAAAGGCATATGCCGTTTCTTGGCTTTCACTCCCTTCACATTCTTCATCTTGTTCTTCTCCAACTGGCAAGAAATCTCAGTAGCATACGAGACAAAGCTGTCTGCGCGCTTGAAGTGGTGCTTCACTCCAGCCTTCTGCTTCAACCATATGTCTCCAGTGGCTTCAACCCCACCCCCGTCCTCCACATTCTCCAGAGGCATGAGAAGACCTTTAGGTATTCCATAGGTTTCCAGAAGCTCCAGGGCTTTGTCCAGAGTTTCGTCTCCTTTGAATATTATGGCGTCTTCACGCTTGCTCATTTCTGCTCTCACAGACATCCTTACTACCCAGCAAACCCTAACAAAATCTAAAAGCGTTAAAACCAGGAAAACACTTAAGACTTCACATACGATACGAAAACATGAGAGCTGAAGATACCCAATTGTTGTTTATAACAGTTGAGAAAACCCAACTGTTCAGATCAGGTATCAAGTGAAAATTAATTCAATGACAGAATGGGTTGGTTGGAGTTATAATATGTACGTTCACCTTTATACAGTTTCAAATTCCGATGTAACCTCCCGCTTCCCTGCAGTGAGTAGAAAGCGCGTAGTCAGAACAGACAATGGTGCATCTGTTGTACCAGAGGTTATACATAAATATCTGGTCAAAGTACAGTATATATATGGGGATTTTTGCGGATAAATTGGCATATAGCACTAAAATCAGTTTAAATGCCATTAACCATTGCATGTGCAGAGTAGACAGGATGTTAATGGCGATATGTGGGACGTGGACATCGACTCGTCTAACTTCGTTGGACGTTTTGGCTTTCACACGAAGGAAAGTGGTTCTTGTTGGTGAAGTTGGTGGAAATTCAAGAGCGTTGTAATGGAGGTTTTGCGGTGCAATAACGACGCTTCTGGAACCACTTTCCAAAGCAGTTTCCATTCTGGATGCCATCTTGATTAAAAGATCAAATAATACTTAGATAGTATATTGTTAAATTTAAATGGTTTTTTTTTCAATAAAGACGGATCTTGATTTTTATTTTAAAAGAGAATCTAGTTATCATGGTAAATTCAGTGGCACATGTTTGGAAGTTGATTTGAACTTCTCGGTGGAGCATCACAATCTAATCTCTCAGCTACTTAATTTACAATATGTTGACTTTTAATCAAATAGTTATGAGATAGAGAGTCATTCTCATACTTTATTTATATACTTACTTTCTTATGTATATAATTTTTGTTTATGAAATTTATTTATTTCTGAGGGACGGTGTGTGAGCGATGGTTTTGTGTAGGGTTTGGAGGTTTTTGAGCGACAATTTTGTGTAGGGTTTGGAGCTTTTGAGCGAGGGTTAGTTTTAGATGGTTTCCACGATGTCTTTAGACCCTAGCGGGTCTTTGTCTGTTTCCACTAGGGGTTCAATTGTGACTTTTGTGTTTTTCATAGAAAAAGAATAATTTTGTGTGTCTATGATCCTAGTAACAAGGTTTTTTTGCAGTTCTTTTGGTCTTTGTCCGTTTTCACGAGGGGTTAGTTGTGACTTTTGTGTCTTTCGTAGACAAAGAATAATTTTGTCTACCTATGATCCTAGTAACAAGGTTTTTTTGTAGTTCTTTTGGAAGGTCGTTGTCTCAGGTTTTTCTGCACGGGTCAATTTTGAATTGGCATTTTCTCCCATAAGGGCCCAAGTGTGGGTTTCTGTGTGTGGGTCTCAATGTTGGCCTTGAGTGGTTTTTGAGGGGTTCCTAGGGTGTATTTAGACCGTAATGGGTGTTTGTCTACCTTCATGAGGGTTTCAAATGTGGTTTTAGTGACTTAGGCTAACAAAGAATAATTTTGTTTGCATGTCCTCTTGGTAATGGGGTTTTTGTGCGGATTTTATGGAATGCCATTGCCTTTGGCTTCTCTACAGAGGTGAGGTTTGGTCAGGATTAAATTGTAGCCTAGTATTTTCTCCCAAAAAGGGTCTCAGGTTTTTCTCGTGAAATCCCTTTCCCTTTCCCCTATTTTTCTCTAGGTCGTTGTCAAGTTTTATATGGAATATGGAACAAAAGTCACGATCATCCTGGATCTCTTCCTTGGGGGACACTCACAGCTCTCAGGTTCCTTGGTCTTCTCGGAGAGGGCTCCCCCGGTCGAAATATTCCTTGGTCATGGCAGAAAAAATGGAATTTAGCCGAAAATCATTCAAGGCCTCCTTCCTCTGGGAATATAGACTCTTTGGTGGCCGCTTTGGGTTCAAAAATTGTTAGGGTTGGGGACTCTCAAGGATATCACGATGTGAACACATCATATGTGGCCCCCTGCAGGGTAAAAGGTGGGAAAAGTTCTGGTTATCCGACGAGCAGAAATAAACCCTACTAAAAGGTTCACAGGGGCAAATTTCGTTAATGGAAATTGCATACTAATGATGGACGATTGACCCCTGGTAGGGGTATTAGGATGGAAGAAGTGGTGGGTATGTCCCTTCGAGATTTGGTCGACAAATTCAGCTATAAAGCCATGGAGTGCAAGGATATTGAGGAATGGGCTTCATCGGTTTGGGCTCCAACCCTTAGTTACAAGTTGTCCATCTTTGTTTTCCAGAAAGGCTAGTATGGTTTTATTTTTATAACAGAAGCACATGCCTCTTTCGTGTTGGAGCATACCTAGTTAAAGGGGGTTGGTAGTCTTATGGTGAAAATATAGTATTATGGCTTCGACCCTTAGACTAAAGGCCTCAATATGAGGCACATGTGGGTCCTTCTCCTCGGTCTACCATTTGTGTTTTGGAATAAGGAAGTTGTGGTTGCAATTGGTAATTACATTGGTCGTTTTCTCTACTTGGAGGAACATATGCTCTTTGGGGTCGATAAGCGTGTGGGTAGAATTGTTGTGGAGATTGACATGCAAAAGGGTTTACTTGACAAGATTGACATTGATTAGAGGGGTTGCTCCTTTTCTTAGCCCCTGGAATATTGGGGTATTCCCTTCAGATACTCTAAGTGCAAGGAAATTGGGCACTTATGGAAATCGTGCTCCTCATTAGGCTCGAATTCTGAAAAATATTTTGTTGAAGTGGAGGCCTCATCCTCGGAAGATCTCAGTGATAAAGAACAAGCACCCATGTTGGTTTCTGATCCTCTTACTTAAACGTCTTTGGTTTCTCCGTTGTTAGTGGACCAGTCATTTCTCGGTAAGTAAAACACCCTTAATTCTTCCTTTGTCTCTTCCTTAAACTCCTTGGAATCTCAGTTTATTAAAAGTCTGGAAGTTAAAGGGGATTCAGTTGGTTAAGCACTACTATCGGGGGACACCATTTTTTACAAACGTATTCTTGTTACTAGTATGGACTTGGGGCCAAAGGATAGGCCATGTCTCTCGAAGAATTTATAGTTAAACAATGAGGGTTTGGTTTCTTCGGTGCCACCTGGGGTTGATTTCGATGTTGTGCATGTTTATACAAAGGAGAGTGAATGAGTCTCGTGGTGAGAAAATTCTTCTAAAGGAATTTCCTCCCTTAAATACCCCATTTTCTAGTGTGGGGGTTTTAGACCCTAGGGTGAGTATTGATCATGTAGATGAAGAGGAGACCTTGCCTTCGGTGTGTCCCCCCTTACCTTGTTTGTCCCCCTCTGATAAGCTTGGCTCCTCATACTGTGACACTCTAAAAAAATTTCCTTTCTGCAAGCTTTCTCAAGGCTTGCTGGAGCTGGGTCTCCCATTCCTTTTAGCTCTCCAAAAAATTTGGAGTCTTCTTAGAATCCCCAATGTGGTCCTTTGAATATCCCTCCCTGCAAAAATGTGATTGGTGTTATTAATGGGGACTGGAAAAAATATTTTTCCCCTATCAAAACGAGAAGTGTGAGAAAAATAAAAAAATTTGTTAACCCTCCTTATCCTCTTGTCTTACCTGACCTTTCTTGTCCTTCTTCTGAATCCAAGGTGCTTAGAGGCGTTAAAGCCCTATCTAGGGTTAAAAAACGATTTGTGCCTCCATTAATATTAGGGAAGTGGGGGGCCTCCCTAAACAAACTGCCCTTCAGAGGTTTATGGCTAGAATTAAGCATGATGTTATTTTCTTACAAGAGACTATGGTTTTTGGGGTTAAAGAGAGCAATTTTTTCTTGGGTATAAAAAAGGATTGGGTGGTGGTCACTGTCGATGATGTGGGACTATTAGGGGTCCTTTTGTCTATGTGGGATCCTATCAAGCTTAAACTGAAGGCATTCTCTGTCTTTGTAGGAACTAGGAATACTTTTATCTGGTCGGATATTAGGGTTCTCGGAAGACATCAACCTTCTCAATATTTATGGTCCTTATCTTTCAAAGGAATAGTTTTGGAACAACATTGTGGTTGAACTAACTCTTAAATTCATAATTTAATGATAGCAAGGGATTTAAACTTCACATGGTCTGCAAACAAGGCTAGGGGTCAGAGAGCCAAACTTAACCCTCTCTACTCTTTCTTTCTGGATTATTTAAAAAGGATGAGTTGGTGGGCATGGAGCATATTCCTCTTAGCCCTACCTAGCAAAATGGTCGGGCTAGTGTCGATGGGATCTCTAAACATATGGATAAATTCCTAATCAGTATCTCTTTGATTGATAAAATGGACAAATACGGGTCGTGGGTGGGCTCAAATACATTGGGCCTATTATATGTCATATTGAGTTTCAGAGTGTTCATGACAAGAGCCCATTCAAATTCAATCATGGTTGGATTAAGGAGCCGGGATTTATTGATTTTGTGGAGCAAGTATGGTCTTCCTTCTCGAATTATGCTTTGTCTCCTATCAAATTGTTAACGAAGAAACTCATTTTGTTAAAAGGGGAAGTCAGTCATTGGGAAAGATACAGATCGACTTTGGCAAAAAAGGAGCTACATTCATTTGAAAAGGAAATTGTTCTTATCAATGAAAAGGATAGTAGTGGCATCTTTATGGATTCAGAGTTCGCTACTCTAATTAAACTTGATCATGATAAACAAAGGATTCTGTAGATATCTAATGAAAAAGCTAGACTAAAGAGCATAATCACTTGGTTGGAGGCCGGTGATAAAAACACAGTTTTTTCAATTATCGAGCATCGACGTAATATCAATTCCATTTGGGAACTAAAAAATGAGATGGGCCTGCCGATCTCCGAGAAAGAGGAGCTTAAAAGTATGATTTTTGCACATTTTAAGGACGACTTCAACGTGGGTGCCCAAATTATGGTTAGAGATCAGATACAAGTGATTAAAGAATACCGTATATTTTTTCACAAGATGAAGGAGATGAATTCTTTCTTCTTGTTCAGATGAATGGATTAAAAGTGGCTTTACAGGCCTTGTTGAGATTAAAAAAAGCCCTGGCCCGGACGACTAGACCATGGAACTTTTCTTGGCTTGTTTGGACTTTATGCGAGGGATCTGCTTAATACAATGGAGGAATCAAGAATTAAGGGGTCAATTTCTAGAGCTATTAACTCAACCTTCCTTGCTTTAATCCCAAAAAAATATGCTCTTGAGGACCTAGGGGACTTTCATCCTATCTCGCTCTGTAATTTTGTATACAAGCTAATCGCTAAGGTCATTGTCATTCTCCTCAAGCTTATCCTTTCTCGATGTATCTCTTCTGAATAATTCGACTTCCTAAAAAAGAGGCAGATCTTGGAATCTATTGGGGTAGCTCAGGAAGTAAAGTATTTCATAGTGCTCATAAAAGGAAACAGAAAGACTCTGTTCTCCAGTTGGATCTATAGAAAGCATATGACTGTGTTCATTGGGGTTTTCTTCAGCTCATTTTAATCTAGATTAGTCTTCCCTACAAGGCCATGAAATGGATTATGGGATGTGTATCTTCGGTTTCTTATGTTGTTCTTTTTAATGGGGCACCTATGGACTTCTTCTCCACCTCTAGGGGTTACAACAGGGATGCCCCTTATCACCCTTACTCTTTATTCTAGTTTTGGAAGGTTTCAGTAGGTTGATTAAGAAACCTTGCTCAGAGAACACTATCAGTGGTATAAAGTATGGGAAAAGTATTTCAGTTTCTCACTTGATGTTTGTCGATGATATTATGATCTTTGGGATGGCCTCTTATGAAGAATGGTCTCATTATCATGTGTTGATATCATGCTTCTATAATGTGTTTAGGTTGTCTATAAATCAACATAAATCTTTTCTCTTGGGGAATGAAGCAATCCTATATGTTTCTTTTGAGGTTAGTAGTCTTTTTCATGTTCGGGTGTCCCCTTTATCTGATGGTATGAGATACATTGGTTATTTTATCAATCCAAATGGCTACAGAGCAGGTGATTGGTTTTGGCTCTTGAAACAGTTTGAGAAAAGAATTAAACACTTGTGTTGGCGCTGGTAATCTCTCGATGGTAGGATGATTCTAGTAAAATTTGTTTTAGAAAATCTAGCAGTCTACATGGATAATTTTAGGGCGAATTTTAGCCCAGTGGGCTATTTTTCCATGTTTTTCTCCCNTTTCTCCCAAAAAAGATTCGCCATTTTGCATTTTTTGAAGCCCTAATTCGCCCAATTTTGATGGGTAAAATTCCCCCCCCCCCCCTAAAAATCGACAAATTATTATATAAATGATATAAAATCCTTGGAAAATAAAATATTTTTTGAAACATATCGCCAATCATTTTATAGTTGGCGTTTTAAGAATTGGTAATATTCTCCGACACTTATACACTTTTAAATAAGTATGGTTCCTTAAAATCATCCTTGGCAGTCTATTGGTTATCTCTCAACAAAGTTCTGAGCTCCATTCTTAATGCAATTCAAAGGATGATGTTTGATTTTGTCTCGGATGGAAACTAAAAAGAGTTTAAATTCCATTTGGTCAAATGGGAAATTTTGGCTAGCCCCAAAGTTAAAGGGGGTTGGGCTTTGAAAAACTTGTTCAAATTATCTCTATCTCTAAGGGAAAGGAGCCTCTAGTTAGCTATCATTGGTGGTAGTATGTGGACCAGAGTACTTCAAGATACATATTTTAAAAAGCTCTCTCTGACTCAATGGATTCAAAGTAATAAAAAATCTCAGAAAGGTGTCTCAAAGTTTTTGTCTGGCCTCATTGATGCATTTGAGCTGGTCAGAAATTGGTTAGCCTGGGTTCCTAGCTCTGGTAGATCAATTTGTTTAGGGGAGGATCCTATTGTGGGTGTTCCGAAGAAGTTCAAGCTTTTAGGGGACCTGATCCTTTTCCTGCACTCGATTGGTTACTTCTCTCTCAATCATGTTTCTATGTACTCGCCTCGTGTTGGCTTCTCGCAGGGCTGGCTCTCAGCTCACCAACTAGGGATTTATGGTAGGTTGGGACTGGAATGGTCAGAATATATCATCGGTCTGCAAAAGGGTTCTATAACTCTCGATGATGCCTGTGATGTACTCAAGTGGACATATAACAAAGGCTCAGGTGACCTTTTGGTGTAGTTAGCATATTAGTGTCTGTCAGAGGAGGTGGCCACAGATTGGAAATGGTGGTATGTTATTTGGTCTTGGCAGGTGCTTTTCAGAATAGATATCTTCTATTAGCTTGCACTGGAAAATCGTCTCTTATCATGGGACAACCTTTCTAAGCACGGTATGATCAGTCCTAGTATATGTCTTGTTTGTGGCATGGATGATGAATCTATTTATCATCTATTTGTTACCTGTCCTTTTTCAATATCTGTTTGGAAGAAGGTGGCGTGGTTTTTAAACTGTCATTCGGGCTGGTTCGGGAGAACGTTATCTAATTGTTTTCTTCTTGGAAATAAAATGCCCCTTATTGGAGGACTCTGCCTTGTTTCATCAAATGGGAATTATGGAAAGGTAGGAATAAGCGGATTTTTGATAATTTTCAGGGTAGTGTAATTTCTATATGCTATAGGGGTATTGCTTCCTTTAAATAATTCTCCGTTGAGAATACTTTTGGATCTTCAAGTCCTTCTATCAGAATTCCTATTGTGCATTTCCCCACAGATTGTTTGTTGGGGTTCTTTGACTGTTCATCTCAACAGATTCTTTACTTTGCGGGGCTGGGGCCATCCTCATTTTGGATAACAATAGCTATTACAAGCTCTGGATGAGATGTGGTTCAGGCACTAATACAAAGGGAGAAATTCTCTCCTCGTGGCTTCTCCTTCATTTTTTGCACAGTTTTGGTCTTGATAATATCTTTGTTTATGGTGATTCGAAGGTTATAACAGATTCGGATGCAAAGGCTCACGGTATCAATATTCTGCACCTTTCGGCTTGGTTGAGACAGACTCAGTTGTTGATTCGCAGCTTCAATTGTATCTGTTTTTTTCATATTTATCGGGAGCAAAATCATATGGCAGACAGTCTTTCTAAGAAATCTCTCCTGGTGGTGGAGGGGTCTTTTTTCTTTGATTTTTGGCATTGTGGCTCCCTTTCTTCTAAAGGGAGTTGTCATACCTTCTTGCCTTAAGCTTTGGTACTCCTTGGTCTGAGCTTGGTGGCTTGTTTTTTCAGGTTGTGTTGCCCTTTGTGTTTGATGATTTTGTCTATGGGATGGACTATGTTTTTTTTCGGGATTTGGCTTGTTTGCATCCCCTTGGGCCTATCAGTGCTCCATTTGGACTATGGGTCTCTCTTTGGACCATTTTTGTTTTCTCTATGTACCACTTATTCTATACTTCAATAAAGTACAGTGTTTTTTTCTGGGAAAAAATCTACTTTTATTACTGGATAAGAAAGAAATAAAAAATTAAGGCTGGGGAGCTATAATTTGACATTTTTTTACCTTTTATGTGGCCTCTTTAGGCAGAAATCTCGTTAAAAGGTCATAGTTCTAGGGGTTTGATGGGAGAGTTCCACTCTAGAACTTATCCCTTAGGGTTTTGGCCCATTTTAAACCAACCCATAAGCTCGAAAAATCAAGCAAAGTTCTAGATCGATTAAAACTCTACATTCCTTGAATTATCAGATTCTAAAAAAAAAACAAAAAAAAGAGAAAATGTTGTGTTTTAGAGAAGCCCAAATTTAAGTTTAAAGAATAAATTTATATAAAAAATTGTAATTTAAGGTTATTTAAAAAGTATAAGAAATTGAATTATAATAGGATAGATGTTACTAGATACTTTCTTACATATAACTTGTATTCATGAATAAAAAATAATAAATTAGATAGGAGAGAAATTTTATAAAAAAATTATAATTTTATTTTATTTAAAAATATTAATAAAAAATAATTAAAGTTAAAGTTAAATGTTATAAGATACCACTTTTTTACCTAGAATTTTTGTGTGCAAGCTTATTTGAATAAATATTTTTATTAATTTATTATATTTTTATACATGTAAATATTATTAATATTTATATTAGTTTTTAAGTTGTTTTTATAATAATAATATATGATTATGCAATTTTTATAATTAATATATATAATTTTAAGATTTTTATAAATTTCTAATCAAACAAAATAAAATAAAAAATATCCTTAAAATAGAATATTTATTTTTTCATTAATTTTCATAATAATTTTATATAACTTCGATGAATATCACATATACATAATAATGACACTGGTTATCAACATTAAAAGCTTTGGCTATTTAATATAAACTTCCAACAAATTGGTTTAAATGCCTAAACAAGGAGTCTTTTATTAATTTGTTTATGGTTGTTTCATTATTAAAAACACAAAAATAATAACTTAATTGGTTGTTCGTATAGAGATGCTTTGAATATAACTTAGTCGTAACAAGCTTATAAAAACACAAAAATAATGACTTAATTGGTTGTTTGTATAGAGATGCTTTGAATAGTCGTAACAAGCTTTCAATATTCTTTTGATTTTTATTTTTATTATGCAATTTTAATTGTAATTTTAATTTTTTTAACCAAAAATAGTTATCTAAAATTTCAATAATTTCTATCAAATTTGAATCTATTCTTTTTAAATAAATAAAAATAATAATAAAAGATATAATATTTAGTTTATACTCTTATATTTATTTCCAAAAAAAAGAATCACAAAGACAGTTACATTCAGATGACATTCATGATATATTATGTGCATCTCCAGTTGAAACATAATCCAGCCATAATCCCTCATACAATACTATGTATGGTCTAAAAGGCCTATTTAAACAAAATTAGATCAATTCTACCCTCTCACCTCATAATGAGCTTAAGCTCATCCTAATAATCAATAAAGGCCAAAAAGTCTTCAATTCACAACACAAATCGAGAGATAATATATTGCTCCACTCCAAGATCTTCTTTAGTACGCAGAGTTCCACATAGATGGAAGGTACTACCAGAACTAGTCTTCATAATCAGTGACCGATAATAGTTTTATAGGTCACAGTTGCACCCAAAATGTTAATATGGTTCCTCATAGGTTAGAGGATCTTTAAGCCACTCTCCTCTCTGTAAGAATGTACCATCTTTGGCTAGCTCATGTGCTTTTGTGTTTATTTCTCTATACACATGCTTAATACTCACCACTCCCATCATATTTTTTAATCATATGACGTCTTCCAAAAGAGGAACCACCTGAATAGAATTAATTATTTTTTTCCAGTTATCCACTTTACTCATGACTTAAGAATCATAAAAAATATGAAGCTCCTTTATATCATGTTTCACTGCCAACCACAACAAAAGTCTAAGAGCACTTAATTCTGCAAAATTATTCGTTCACTGGACAAGCCCAACTTTGAAGCTAATCCAACTCATCTTGGAAAGATAAATAATCCCCCCAGCTCCACATCTATGCTCCTACCCCATTGTTGTCCCATCAAAATAGCCTAAGGAATAGTATCATCAATTACTTCCTCAACCACCTATCAAATCTTTAATTGTATTTTTTCTTGTGAAAAATAACTAAGAATACCCAAGATTTGATATGCACATTGGATAAGAGGTATGTATCTATCTTCAAGACAACTCACATTCCTTGCTAACCATACCCCCCGACAAACAAAAGAGGAAGAGGCATGTGATTTATAAGACTTTCATTTGTATTCCATTTCTTAAGACAACTTTCAATCGAATCCCCTTGCCAAATATTGTTCAAATTAATCATCTTCTCTATTTCAAACCAAACATCCTTTGTAAAAAAAAATCCATTTCTATGTGGTAATTTGTTTAAGCCCACTTCATCAGTTTTATACTATCCTTGTCTGTGCTATAAGAATAACTTCCATGGTCATGCTAGCTCCAGTTCGAAATGTGAAGACTCTTCGGAGGAGATCCATGCTTGGTCTTCTAACAATAGTAGTGCCCCATATCATGATTTTCAAGAGCATCCTTCAGTGGATGATGTGGTTGGCATAAGGAACAATGTCAATAACCCTAAGTTGTATTTGTTAGTAGGTAAGCTTCAATTTCGTGATCCTGGATTTGTGTATTCGTTATCAAAATCAGATTTAAATTTCATAAGATCATTGGAATCAAAATGTGATGCGGTAGGAGAGGAGATTATAGATTGTGGATCATTCTTCTACCATGGTGTGGACATCATAAATTTTGGTCCTTTTATTGTTGGGGGAGAGGTGTTGGAGGGTCGACAAGACAACACTAATAATTCATTATTGAGGCAAGTCCCCCAAGAAAAATACGACAAAATACCTCATCTTGTCTCTCCCCTGGTTAGTGTTGATGGTCTTGAACAAAGAGGGTTAGACCCACAAATTAGATCAATCAAAATCAGGGGTCTTCAAAAAACCGTTAGTGTCATTGAGGCCCCTTTAAACTCTCAGAACTTGGTGGGGATCAATGATGTCCCTATGGATAGATCGTCAGTTACAAATCCATTGAACCAATCTTCCTTGACTCCTACTTATTGTAAGATGGTTAAAAAAACTCTTACCGCCTTCATTGACAACCATCCCATAGATGTTGTATAAAATGACAAGAAATAAGTCATCCTTGGCTCAAACATTTCAAAAATTTTCTCCATAAGGGAAATCAGAAAATAGGCTTAAAATAGGATTACTCCCCTATTAAAACCAGTAGCGCTAGGAAAAGCAAATTGAATGTTACAAGTTCAAGCAACAATATATCCATTTCTTCTGAAAAAGAGGAAGGATCATCTCCCTCTTACACACGAGCTCTTAGAGATATCAAATCCCAAGATGGGTTTAAGAAATGATCCTGCTCTCCCTAAATATTAGAGGAGTGGGGGGGCTCCATAAATTGCTAGCCCTTAAAATATTGATCAAGAATGTGAAGTCGATGATTGTTTTCTTGAAAGAGACAATGGTTTATGGGGAAAAAGATAGGGTTTTCTTCTCCAAAATAAAATCGGACCGGGTTGTGGTTTCAACTAATGATGAAATACAATTTGGGGGGCCTTAGTAGCATGGAACCCCAATCATTGTGATTTTTTCTGCCTTTATGATCCCCTTGGGCATCTTCTTATCTTGGAAAATACTTGTCTTTTATGGGGAAGTCGGTCTAATAGAAGTGATAGAAGACCCTTTTGGGACCATATCCGGTAAGAGGGTTTCTTACAAAGCTCAAATTTCATCGTTGTGGGCAACTTAAACCTTACTTTGTCTTCAACCAAAATTTGGGGTCCGAATGCCAAAAGGGACAGCTTGAGCTCTTATTTCATGGATATTGTTTCCTCAACCCGGTTAAATGATATAGAACCTATCCCTATCTCCCTGACTTGGGGAAATGGTAGGTTAGGATCTAAGGGTGTTTCAAAATGCCTCAACAGGGTTCTTGTGGCATATCAGCTAATGGGGAAAATGTCTCGTTACCAGTCTTGAGTGTTCTCTAATTTTACCTCAATTCATTTTCCCATTTGTTTTAAATTTGATTTTGATGACAACAGGTACAAATTTGCCTTCAAGTTTAACCACTCATGGTTGATGAAGGATGAATTTAAAGCAATGGTTCGCAAGGAGTGGTCAAATTTTGATGTTGGTAGGTTCTCCTCGACCTCTCACTTAATGGTTCAAAAATTAAAAATATTAAAGAAGGTGGTAAAAATTTGGGAAAAAGACAATACATTTTTTCAAAAGGGTCGATATTGAAAGGATTAAAGCTCATATTCATTCTATTTCTATAACAAATTTATGGGGTCCTCCTTCAAACCAAGAAATGAACATCTTGATTAGCTTGGAACTAGAAAGGATGAAAATCCTTAAAATCCAGGAATATACATGGTGTTTAAAGATTCGGGCTATATGCGTCTCCCTCGGAGACCAAAACAACAAATTTTTCCATAAATTTGTTGATGACAAAAGGGCACAAAATTATATGTGGTCTCTTACAAAGGATGATGGTGAACATATTGGTGACTTAGAATCTCTTCAAAGAGAAGCTTTAAGACACTTTAAATCTCATTATCATGGATCAAATAATCCTTCCATATTAGATCAGATAAAAGTTATAAAGGGATTCTCACGTTTCTTCTCAAAGGTTGAAAGGGATAAGATCATGGATCCAGTGACAATAGAGGAGATTCAAAAAGTTATGAAAATTCTTGCAAAATCAAAGAGCTCTAGGCAGGATGGCTAGACTATGGAGATTTTGCTGGATTCTTTGATATCACGGGGGGTGAGATTCCGACAATGGTTGAAAAGGAAAGGATTACAGGTAAGGTTTCAAATGCACTCAATGCTACATTTATAGCATTAATTCCAAAATAGTCTAACCCTAGATTCTCTGAGGAATTTAGACCTATCTCTTTATGCAACACATTCTATAAAATCATAGCAAAAGTCATAGCAAGAGGAATCAAGCTGATTTTTTCAAGAAATATTTCAATGGAGCAATTTTGATTCCTCAAGAATATACAAATCATGGATGCCATAGGTATTTCCAGGAGGTTTTTCATACTATAAAATCTAGGAATATTCAGGCATTGACCCTCTATTTGGACCTATCAAAATCCTACAACAGGGTAAATTGATCCTTTCTCATAATGGTTTTACTTCAGATAGGTTTGCCATGGAACGCCATAAAATGGATAATGCCATGCGTTACTTTAGCCAAGTTCTTTGTTTTGATCAATGAATGTCTGTTTGACTTCTTCCCTACCTATTGGGGGTTGGGTCAAGGCTTCCCATTATTGCCCTTATTATTTCTAATTATTATGGAAGGTATCAACCTATTAATTCGAAAGGCTAAAGAGGAGGCTTGCATCAAAGGGATGAAAATTGCAAACATATCTATATTACATCTCTTATTTGTAGACAATGATTTACTTTGTGGTGTTGGTACTCCAAAAGAGTGTGAAATGTATTAATATATTTTGGACTTATTTTTCCATACATTAGGTATGAAAATTAATGTTCAAAAATCTACTTTCTTAAAGCATAATTCAGACATGGAGACCGAAGCGGGAGTCTCAAGTATTCTACCATATAAGTTCACCAAGATCATCGATGGAACAAAGTACCTGGGCTATTTTATTAAGCCAAACAGATATCATCTCAATGATTGGCTCTAGCTATTAAAGTGATTTGATAAAAGGATAAATCATTAGTGTTGAAGATGGTTGTTGGTATGTGGCAAATTCACTCTGGAAAAACATGTTCTAGATAACTTATTAGTATATTGGATTTATCTTAGTAAGATATACCCAAATCAATTCTTTAATTCATTCGTAGGAAAATTTTCAATTTCATATGGTCAGGAGCAAGTGAGCAACATAAGTTCCATTTGGTTGATTGGGAGGTTTTAGCTAGGCGTAAACATATGAGCCACTGGTCGTTGAAAAATATCTTCCACTTTGTCAATGCTCTTTTGGGAAAGAATTTGTGGTGAGAAATCTTTGGTAATAATTTATGGAGCAATGTTATCCAAGCTAAATACATTAGGAAACTTACAATTATTTAGTGGATCAGATCCAAAAACAAGAAAACAAAAGGGGTCTCCAACATCTAGGCTGGTCTTTTATCCTCTTTCGGGACTATGAGTGATTGGTTAGCCTAGCTTCTGAGCAATGGTAATCCTATATTGATTGACAAAGACCCTATTAAAGGAATCACTAATTTATCTATAGAACTAATCCATGTCTTGCGCATGAAGGGTTATACCTCCTTATATCACTATATGGACTCGGGATCCCAACTACACTTCTCAACAAAATAGATAGATGTTTCCCAGCTTGTTCTTCATGCTAATATGGAAAAGGAATGGCACAATTTCAATCAAGGTTTATATATAGGAAATATCAGGCTAGGTGAAGTTGATGATGAAATCAGATGGTCTTGGAATTCGTAGTCTCGGTTGATCATAGCGCATTTGAATTATGATGCATCCATCTCCAAATTCTGGCCCTTACACAAATGGTAGCACAGTGCTTGTCAACGTTGGAAAATTCCCCTCAAGATAAAAAATTTCCTCTGGTTAACTTTGGAGAATAATATTCTCTGTTGGGATAATCTTCATCGTCATGGATTCAGTGGTTCCAATATATGCCACCTATGTTATGCAGGTCCAGAATCGATCACTCACTTATTCATCTTATTCCCCTTCTCAAAATAGGTATGGACTCAATTTTCTCCACCTGTAAGATACATTATGTTTGGTCCAATTCCCCTTTTGATGACCATTTAAAGGACTGGTTCAAATGCATTTCTAGTTGGGGAGTGCTAGCATGTTTTCTTATATGGGAATTATGGAAAACTCAAAATAAAAAGATCTTTGAAAACAAATCTCCCTTCATCGGGCGGACTACATGTTTTTTCATGTATTCCTTTATGGAGTTCAATGGGAGGATAGATGAAAAGTTTCATCCTATCAAGATCCCAAGAAATTTGTCAATGCTTATTCAGGGTTGTTGGGCTCAGTTCGATGGGGCCTCACAGGATAGCACTCTTTGATGATGCAGGTGTTGTTATTTACTTCGATGTGCTTCAGTATGTTAATATTTGTTTCAACTGTAGGCCTCAGACAAATAATCGGGTAGAGATTTTGGAATTATGGCTTGATTTATATACTACAAAACTCTAGGGATTTTCTCTGCAAAAAACAGTTGGTGGCTCTGCTTTGGTTATTAATTAAGAAAATGAGCGGGTCCCTATAAAATATTTGCATATCCACTCTTGGATCCTTGAATTTAGATTACAGATCAAAGACTTCTCACATATATCCCTCTCTCATATCTTCAAAGAGTTCAACATTTCTGCGGATTCACTTTCCTGATGGGGCCTTGATGTGTAAGAAGGTATTATATTTTAGGAATTCTGGAAGGTTGATTCCTTACTTTCATCGGACTAGACAATCCTATATTAGTTTTTGGCATGGTATCCCTTTGTCTTCGATATGGTTTTTTTGTTTTGGGCCTATTGGTTAATTCCCTCAATTTGTGTCTAAGGTGGCCTTTCTTTGTACTTGGTTGCCCGTCCTCTTTTTCTCAGTTCTAGTCTCTTTGTGGAGATTTGTCTTATTTGGACTATTGTTCTTTCTTGTTGTGTTATTCTCTCCCGACCTGTCAGTTTTTGGAACTTGTTTCCGGTCTATTTGTACATATACTTTTGATAATTCAAAGTATAGTTTTTTTCCCGTGTGAAAAAAAACTTCCATGGTTATCAACATTATTCAAAGTAATAAAACCATTACGATTTAGTTTATCAATCATATGACCTGGAAGACTAAAATTACGATTACACCGCCTCATTTTGTGTAGTCATTATCAACATTAAAATATTTCTCTAACTAATAAATAAGTTTAAATATAAACTTCCAAATCGATTTAAATGGGCCTCTAACGACCATTCTTGTGTTAAGTGGTTTATGGTTGTTTCACTATTATAAAAGCACAAAAATAATAACTTAATTCGCTATTGAACTATTGAACCATATTTGAACATAGATTTTTTTAATATAACTTAGTCATAACAAAGTTTTAAATATCCAACCAGATTTCAACCCAAAACATAGCTAAATGTCACAAACCTATACAATCCTACAAAAAATACTTTATTTCTATTATTCGATTATATTGTCGTAACATGAACATATATGGTCGTAGCATGAATAAATTGTTGTCATGAGTAAAAATAAATTTGTGTGTGAGTAACTTGCATTGGTTTTAATGTTCATGTGGACAGGCTAACCACATGTGGTGTTGTGGCATTATGGCTGAGTGACGACGACCCTATAGCCATTCACCAAGGTGATGTTTTTCAATGCTTTTTGTAATTATTTAAAGATTGTGTTGCTAGAGACCTAAGCCTAAAATTTATGGCTTAGACCTATCGTACTCTCCATCCTCTACTACAAGTTGGAAAGGGTGATTTAAGGGTTGTACTAAAGATTTAAAGGGTATAGGATCCTTAGTGCATGAATTTGGTTTTTAAGTCTGATTTAGTGTTTTGGATATGGTGGAAATGGTCACCGTGATCACGACCTTACCCATATCCATACACCATGAGGTTGATAAGTGGGCAGGTGGAATGCAATAAAACTTGTAGGGAGATACAAGGGTTGCCAACACATGCATTTAAGTTTTGGGCTAAGAAGAATAACTTTTCCATGGATGCGAGTTGACAACGCAACCAAGCACATTGATGGAAAGTTTTAATGCAAACGATGGGGACCAAGAGGGATCTCAACCCTCCATTTGTCACGATCTCATGCGAGGGTTTTGCCAAGGTTTTTTATGCGGGGTTTACTTTGTCGGAAGGTTTCACTTTCACACTTGTTTTTGGTCTGTAACTGTTCTTGGAGGAGAACTCATCCATTCATGGCTGCTTACATGTCTCCCTCCCGTTTCTTGCATAGTTTGTTAAATAAAGTGTATTTCTTGTTTCTGAGGTTTACCTAAAGGTTTTTATTAGTGGAAAAGGCCGCCACTATGGCCTTGGCTTAAATGGTTCGTCATGGTGAGGAGAAAGCAAAACCTGGTTTAAGCTTACAAAGCCTTTAACAAGGTAATGAACATGCTTTACTCAGTTTAAAAAATTTGTTTTTATTATTATTGGCGTATGCAATATCTAACCCGGGGTTTCTCCTTCATTATGCAGGCAGAGGAGAAATAAGGGCGTCCAGGAGGAGGTGACCCTTGGACCTCTTTGCATTCATTTTCGGGTAAGCTTTAAAAGTAAAGGTTTTCATGACTGTGCAATTTGATTCCTAAGAAAAACCCTAACTTCCTATTTTTAAGGTGCATGTGGAGTTTGGGTAGTTATGGGATCTTACAATGAAACCCAGCTTACCTCCCATGCATATTTCGTCAGGTAAGAGTGTTTTTATCTTGTCACAATTTTCCTTGTGTAACACTAGTCATTTATAGCTTTCAACACACACACACACACACACACACACACACACACACACACACACACACACACACACACACACAGTTTTAACTGCATAATGTATGGAATGCAGGTTGTAAAGTTGGTCAGCGAGAGTGGCGATAGAGTCACCTCCTCTCAAGCCTGTTACTTCTTTGCCAATGGCAAGGAATAAAAATCCCTCTTACTTTGTGTAAATCAAACAATGCAGTTTTAACTTAGCAAGCATGCAATCTAACATTCCTTAGTTTATTTGTTGTGCATGTACCCCTCGACGTGGTTGTTCTCGATCTACCCCAACATGTCCACCAACAACAAAGTGGTAAGGTTCTGGTTTAAAAGTATGTTCCAGTGGTTTCCCACTGGGTTCGTAGACCACTTAAGGATAGGGATTTCGCCACCATTATAAAGATAAGATGAAATCTTTATTTATTGGAAACCATTATGGGTTTGTAGCAATTGTAAAATAAAAAGGCTTTGCAGCCTCTCTTTTTATTGCATTATCATGCCATCCATTCAGATGTACATGTCGTTGAATCCTTAAATGGAAGATGCCATTTGTAATGGGATTACAACCACACGTTGTTTATTAGATGGGGTTTTGTTGATAAAATTATAATGATAAAATATTTGTGAATCAATTGTTTTGAAAATTCAATTGGACAAAGCCGTGTGTCACGGGGTTTGGATACCCTTGATTAGAGACTGTGTGTTTAAATTTAATGATTGTATTTTAGTTTAGATAGATCTGATCGCTGTATTTATGAAATGGATTTGTTAGTTGTTATGTATTGAATTGTTTATAACAAGTGTAAACTCGATTTAGCTTACAATGGGTATGGTTACCCATCCAACATCATTCGTGTAACTATTTTTTATTTGACTTAGTATTTATATATGTGCTGGACATTATTGTATTATTTGTATTATATTTACTAGTGTTACGACCATTGCCAATATCGATCTGTGATCTAGAGGTTTTGGTTTAGATGAAAAATCCTTTCGGCTCTACTCCATATACTTTGGATAAGTTACGCGATTTAGATATTTGTTTTGAAAGAAAAGCCTCTTGGATATACTCTGTAGATCCTATATAATGTTATGCGACAATCTGCAACCTTTTCATTTATTGTTTATGTATTTCGAATTTCGTATTTGTTTATTCGATTCACGGTTTTAATATTGTTGTTTAACAATGTTAATTGAATCTAGTTGTAACCCTAGGAAATATGGAAACACAGTTTTTAATTGGGAATAATTTATAAGGTTAAAATAGTTTAAAACAAAGATCAATGCAATTGTAATTTAAAATATTTAATCAAGTCTTATAAAATACCTTCATTTAGACTTCTAATTAGGCTAACATTAGATCCATTCTAATTTGAGTATGGAATCCCAAACATAGATTGATTATATTAAGATAATAAGTCTTCGATTCCTCTACAAATAAAGAATAGTTTACATTAAATCATAACATGAAATAAGAAAGGAATAGGAACACATGCATAATATCATTTACTATAAAAATGTAATTATGATTCATATCTATACTCGAAATATACTTTAACAATACTTAGACAGATAAGAAATAGAAATAGGGAACCTTACACCATTGTCAAAAAAATAGAATTGAAGTTGTCATTCCTCCCAACCAACTCTTAGAGCAACCAAATCTTAATTTCTCCAAAACCCTCGATCTTGCTTGTTGAACCACAATGACAAAATATGATCAATGTGCCATTGCATTAACAAATCAATTCTTCATCCATCGCTAGCCTCCTGCTTGCTTAATGGACATACTATTATATAGTATTTTGCCTAGGACTTGGTCATTTTTTATCCTCCTTCTCTTTAGCACTCCAAAAGGAGTCTTGACCTAATTTTGGGGAAGATTCCTCCTCCATCATTTGATTTCTCACTCAACATCTTTCACCACTTGTATTTTCCCCTTGTGGGTCAGCAAAAAATATTTCAACAACTCCTTCAGTTCTGATTCCTCTCAGTATTTTTAATTATTAAATAAAAATAATTCTTTACATCCATTTTCACTTTCTTGTCAAAATACTTTAAAAAATAAAACATTCAAAGAATAATAATTTACATGTACGCAGTGTGTTATATACACCTCCCCTTAGAGGATAACACCATCCTTGGTGTTATTTTTTTCTATCTTTATTCTTCCATTATGTCATCTTGAAATAGGATCGGATATGGTTCCCACATATCACTTTCCAATTCCCAAGTGGACTCTTATGGAATAAGGTGCTTCCATTGCACCTTGACTTGTCCGATGGTACAGTTCTGAAGTAAGAGTTCTCTCCTGTCGAGAATATACTTTGGTTCCACCTGAAACTCTCCTTCGGGTTCCACCTGTATAACTTTTAAGTCAATCACATGAGTAGCATCATGAACTTATTTCTTCAAAATGGAAACATGAAAAACATTATGTACTTTAATCGTAGGGGGTAATGCTAACCGATATGCTACCGGTCCGACTTTTGCTAAAATTTCAAATGGTCCACAATACATGGGTGCCAATTTTGAGTATCTTCCCAGTCTTAGGGAGCTTTTCTTGGGTTTTACCTTAATGTATACATGCTCGCCTACTCAGAACTCTCGAGGAGTTATTTTAAAGTAAGCATAACTCTTTTACCTGTCTAGGGCTGTCTTCAAATTTTGTTGTACCTATTTCACTATTAGTTCCATATATTTCAACAATTAAGGACCTAACATTAACCTCTCGACGGGACTGCTCCAATAAATTGGAGTGTTACATTTTCGTCTGTACAGAATTTCAAATGGACTCATTCCACTCGAAACTTGGAAATGATTGTTATATGCAAAGTTTACTAAGTGTAAGTAATCTTCCCACTTACTAGGTTTATTCATTATGTACATTCTAAGCATGTCTTCCAGAATCTGATTTACTATTTCAATTTGTTCATCCATTTGTGGAAGATATGCAGTGCTGATATTTAATTGTGTGCCTAGTCCTTTGAACAAGGATTTCCAAAAATTTCCTGTAAACTTTACACATCTATCTAAGATTATTACCTTAGGTATGTCATGTAACCTTAAAATTTATTTCATAAATATATCATCAATGTTAACAACCTTGTAAGTATATTTTACCAAAATGAAGTAAGTTGCTTTACTTAATTTGTCTAGTACGACCATGATTGAGTCGTGTTGTCTAAAATTGTAAACCTATTATGAAATCCATGTTGATTACTTCCCATTTCCATTCCAAAATGGGTAATGGATGCAGTAATCCTGCTGGATGTTAGTGTTCAGCCTTTACTTGTTGAAATTCAATGCAATTGGCTAAATATTATGATACTCATTTTTTCATATTAGGCCAAAATAGGTCTTTTCTTGTCACAGTGATCATTTTTTGGTATCTAGGGTGTCCAGAATACGGTCGTTTATGTAACTCATCCATAACAGTTAAGTTACAGTGTGTTGAATTTTGTATATATAATCTACCTTTATGTAGGAATAACCCTCTTTCATTCAAACTAAGATCTGTTTTTAATTGATTTATTTCATTTTCCGCAGTCTTTTCCTTTAGGGTTTGATACTCCTTATCATTTTTTTTTCTGCATTTAATATTTCGTTTTCCAAATCTAACTCATAGTGGTTGCGTGCATACAGTAAGTTTGCATGACGACTTAAAGCGTCCGCAACTTTATTCTCTTTTCCCTTTATATGTTTTTATTTCAGAACCATATTCACTTAAAAATGACAACCACCTAGCTTTTCTAGCATTAATATTATGTTGGTAAAGCAAGTATTTTAGACTTATGTTATTTGACATTAGTAAGAATTTGTTTTTCGATGAGGTAGTGTCATCGCATTTTTAGCGCCTATATGATGGTAGCAAGTTCTAAGTCATGTGTAACATAATTATTCTTGTGTTTTTTAACTTCCTAGGCACGTAGGCCACGACATGGTT
Organism: Pseudotsuga menziesii; assembly: GCA_001517045.1. Lineage (NCBI taxonomy): Eukaryota > Viridiplantae > Streptophyta > Pinopsida > Pinales > Pinaceae > Pseudotsuga > Pseudotsuga menziesii. The sequence continues at coordinate 6,040 of LPNX010996678.1, read as the reverse complement.
TTCTTGAATTAGTACCCCGCCTCATCATTCTTTACATGCATCAGTGCATACGACGAAATCTTTAAAACGATCAACAATTTTTAAGATAGGATCTGTGGTTAAGATGTGTTTTAGTTTATTAAAAATTTCAGTACATTTTTCACTCCAATCAAATTTCTTACCTTTCTTATGCAGTGAAGTTATGGGGTAGGCTATCTTGGAAAACCCTTCAATTAATTTTCGGTAGTAGCCAACAATCTCCATGAAGGATCTTATGTCAGTTACATTCTTTGGAACATGCCATTTAGTGATAGCATTAATCTTATCAAGGTCTACTGATATTCCATATTTAGACACCACGTGTCTTAAATACTGGATTTTGTCTTTAAAGAAGTCACACTTGCTAAACTTAGCAAACAGTTGTTGTTCTCTTAACACTTGTAAAATTATTCTTAAATTTTCTTTGTGTTCTTGCTTATTCTTGGAGTAAATCAATATGTCGTCAATGAAGACGACTACAAATTTATCTAAGTAATTACTCAAAATACTATTCATTAAGCACATAAAATCTGCATGTGTGTTTGTTAAGAAAAAGGGCATTATGACAAACTCGTAATTATAGTATCTGGTTCTAAAAGCAGTTTTAAAGATGTCTTCATCCTTGATCTGTACCTGATGGTATCCATACCATAACCCTATTTTGGGAGAAGATGGTTTCCACTCGAAACTGATCGAATAGATCGTCTATATGGGGCAAAGGATATCGATTTTTAATAGTCATCTTGTTTAATTGTCGATAATCTATACATAGTTCTAAAGTGCCATATTTTTCTTTACAAATAAGATTAGTGCTCCCCAAGGGGAAACACTAGGTCAAATATACTTTTTATCAATTAGTTCTTGCAATTATGGTTTAAGTTCAGTAAGCCCTATTATATTCATCCGATAGGAAGATTTCAATTTTGGTACCGCTCCCGGTACTAGATCGATCATAAAGTCTATATCCCTTTTCAGAGGTAGTCTATGAACTTTTTCCGAATATATGTCTTTATAGTATTTTTAAAACCGATATATCCTTAATTTTAAGTTGATTATCTTTATCCTTATCGTCCATTACATATACTGCAAAAACCTTGCATCCCTCACGCATAGACCTTTTCATCTGTAAGGCAGATATTTGTCTTCTAGTAACTTTTCTAGGAATTCCTTTTACATTAATTGCATTACCATTATCATCTAAGCATGTGAAAGTTTTATCATAGAAGTTTAACATTACTCTATGTTTTTCTAACTAGTATGTTCCTATGCATTAGAGGAAATTTCAACACAAAATGGGCCTCCTAAAAAAATTTAATAAAATAATAAAATAATATTTATTAATTTTGGAGGAAGAAAAGAAAAAAACTACTTTTTTGTTTGTATTTTCGACATATCTCCCCATGTTTTTACTCAAATTTCGGTCGGGAGAGCTCGTTGGATGCGGAATTAAATTACGCATCCAACGAGTACCCACTCGGCATACTTTTGACGGACCCCGCTACCCCAAAAAAAAGAAATCCCTGAAACAATGTGATGATTTTGAGTAAAAACATGGAGAGATATGTCGAAAATACAAACAAAAAAAGTAGTTGTTTTTATGATACCTATCCCCAAATTTATATTAAAAAAGTGTTTAAGACCTATACGGTATTTCAAATTTAAAGAAATTTCATTGTCTAACACATGATGACATGGAATTTGAGTTAAAGTTAAAAGGCCCATTTTGAGTTGAAATTTCCTCTAATGAATAAATCATAAGACCCCAATGGTAAGATATTTAAATCAACATGTGTATTCAATTCATTTATCATCGTGTTTATCATAATTTCACAGTTTTTCACATAACTAGTGAATTTCCGTTTTGTGCTTGTGGCTAGTTGTACCAGCCAAGATTTCTCAAACTTATCTTGTTGTAATTTACAAAACTCTACAATCCTAGGTGATACATAACTTAAAATTGCACCTGGATCAATTAGTATAGAAATGGCTTGGTCTTTTATCATACCTTCGATTTCGACCATTGAAGTTCGATGGTATGCTGGACGATTCTCCAATGCTGCAATGATTATGGGCATGTTTCTTGACATATCCCCAACTGTAGTAGCTTCTTGGATTGAGTGAACATTATTAAAAAAATATTTCTTATGGGGAAGTCTTTAAAGTAATGTGGCTCATCAAATTCCCAGCATTTTAGTGGTTCCCTCTGTGCAATTTTTTATTAAAGGTAGTGGGTGATTCTATTTCCTTTGTTTCATGGTTTAGTGGTTTAAATCTCTTATAGTTATTCCTGTGATATCCCCAGCAGTTATTCTCAGTATTCTTGTAAAAACTTAGTATTTTTTTTTTGATCAAGGTTTTCACGTCTTTTAGTTTTCCAATTAGGTATATTTTCCCTTTTATTCTTATTTTGGTCATAGCAGAAGGTTTCCTTTGTCATTGCCTCTTCCAATGTTTTCAGATTGCCATACTCAATCCTCTCTTTAAACACAAGAGGCATACAACTGAGAAAGCGTTTTATTTTTGGTTTTTCATCAATAATATAAGGGACATAATGAAGTAAACTTTAAAATTTACTACAAATTTATTTCATGTTCATGGCACCTAATCTTAATTCATAGAATGCTTTATCTTTTTCTACGTACTATTGTTCTGAAAGATAATTTTGTTTAAAAATTTTCTTGAATGTTCTCCATGTTACATAACATTATTTTATACCTTTTACTTTATTTATGTCTTACCACCATATATCTACTTTTCCTATTAAGTTATAGATGGCCATTGTTTCCTTTAACTCATCGGAATAGTTATAAATCTGGAAATATTTCTTCATTCCAGATAACCAAGCTTCCACTTCTTCCCATTTCTCGATCTCTTCATTAAACATAGGATGTTTGATCTTTTTGAATTCATCTAGAATTTATTCATAAGGTTTATATTTCTTTTTCTTTTAATTACTGTCACTACTTTCACTATAATATTTATGTTTTTTTTGTATTGGTCTTGGCTGATTCTCCACTTGAAGAATCAATCTCATGTTTGGAAAATTTCAGTTTCCTTCCCTTACGTTTGTAAGGTGTATTTTTTTTCTATGTTAAGTTCAGGTTCTTTATTTTTCTCTTTTTCATTACTGTGTAGTTTAGACATCATAATGTTATTTAACTCTTCCTGAGCTTTTAAGATACGTTCGTCATCTTCTTTAACTCATTTTATTTTTTCCCTTAACTCTTTAATTATTTGTTGCAATTCAGATGGGTTTTCATTTCTACTTTCATTTAGATTTACCCATATTTAACCATCCCTTATGTTACCTTCTTCGTTGTTTGTTGGATTCCTAGGATGGGATTCCTCTTCCACAAACATTCCCACATCTGCCATAATTTCCTGCAAGAAACAAGGTTATCCTTCTCTTCTTGTTTGTAAGAGAATCAAACCACAACAAGATAAATTTAGTTTTCTGGTTTTATCAGTTATAGTGTTGTACTTGTTCATTACAAGTGTTGTAACCATGCTCTGAAACCATTATGTCCCAAACTTATAAAATCCAAAAAAAAAATCTATATTTATATTATTCGATTATATTGTCGTAACATGAACATATATGTTCGGAGCATGAATAAATTCTCGTCATGAGTGAAAAAAAATATATGTGAGTAACTTGCATTGGTTTTAATGTTCATGTGGGTAGGCTAACCATAGGTGGTGTTGTAGCCGGGTGATGACGACCCTATAGCCACTCACCAAGGTAATGTTTTTCAATGCTTTTTGTAATTATTTAAGTTTGTGTTGCAAGAGATCTAAGCCTAAAATTTATGGCTTAGTCCTAGCCTAACCTCCACCCTCTACTACAAGTTGGCAAGGGTGATTTAAGTGTTGTAATAATTTTTTAAAGGGTATTGGAACCTTGGTGCATGAATTTGGTTTTTAAGTTTGATTTAGTGTTTTGAATATGGTGGAAATGGTCACCATGATCGTGACCTTAGCCATAACCATACACCGTGTGGTTGATAAGTGGGAAGGTGTCATGTAATGAAACTTGTAGGGAGATACAAGGGTTTCATGTGCATGCATTAAAGGTTTTGGCTAAGGAGAATAACTCTTCCCTAGATGTGAATTGAAAGTGTATCCAGGCGCATTGATGGCAACTTTTAATGCAAACGATGGGTGCCGAGAGGGATCTCAACCCTCCATTTGTCATGATCTCCTACGAGGGTTTTTTTAATACGGGGTTTACTTTGTCTGAATGTTTCACTTTCACACTTGTTTTTGGTCTGTAACTGTTCTTGAAGGAGAACTTGACCATTCATGGCTTCCTGCACGTCTCCCTCCTGTTTCTTACAATTTGTTAAAGAAAGTTTATTTCTTGTTTCTGACGTTTACGCGAAGGTTTTAATAGTGGAAAAGGTCCCCACTATGGATTTGGATTAATTGGTTCATCATGGCGAGGAGAAAGAAAAACTTGCTTTGAGCTTACCAAGCCTTTAACAAGGTAAAAAATTTTCTCTTACTCAGTTTAAAAAATTTGTTTTTAGATTACTGGTGTATGCAATATCTAACATGGGGTTTCTACCTGTTATGTAAGCAGAGGATAAAGAAGGGTGCCCAGGAGGAGTCTACACATGGCCCTCTTTGCATTCATTTTTGGGTAAGCTTTAAAACTGAGTGTCACAAACCTTTAAATTTCCACAAAAAAAAACAATATACTCTTTTACCCGAGTGAATATTGTAACATGTAATATTGGTCGCATCATGAACAATTTGTCATTTATTTGTGTAATAAATTATATTTGATTCTTACTAAATTGGACATGTTATATTTTATGTAGCATTTACATCTAGTTATTGATGACCTTAGCGCCGCACCTACAGGTGATGTTCTTAATACTTTTTATATTTATTTTACCATATGGAGTTGCTAGGGGCTGCTTAGCCTAAAGGATAAGGTTCTACCCTAGTCGTCATGCCCTAATTCTAGCAACTAAACATGATGCTGACAAGGGGATTTGCATAACATAGTTTGGTGAACAAGAAAGGTTGGGGGACTATGGTGTTAAACACCATACTCTTGACCCCGCCTATCTTGGTATGAAGTATTGATATGTTTGAACTATGGTGTATACCATGGTCCTTGCGGGAGGCACTAGGTATATGAATAAGGTTTACGAGTTTATTTGAATTTTAAAGACTTGGGGTTATAGCATTCATACCCTAGTCATGGTTTTAAACCATGGCATAAACAACTTTGGGGTTTTAATAACATATGGTTTTAGCCATGCAATATTGGGAGGTACAAGGGTTATGATTTGTTGATACTGAAGTTGAACTTGGTAATAAATTTCTCACGGATGCGAGTTGGCAGCGCAACCAAGAAGTTAATGGCAATTTTGCATAAGTAAACGAGATCAAATCTCATCCCTCCATCTGTCGTAAATGATGGCAAGGGTTTTGATAAGGTTTATGTGAGGACCCTGCAGCAAATAATTAATCAAAATACACGATATAGTAGCAGAACTCAAAATCACTTTTATATTAATCGCAGGCCACTTCGAGGGGGCAACCTCCTTTGAGCAAGCTCAATACAAAATAACTCCACGGTGCCTTTCTTGGCCTCAACACACACTTATATACTAAAAATAGGCGCCAATACTATGGGTCAAAACCATGGGCCAATATAAACTATGGATCAACAAATACTACAGGCGGCTTACAAAGCATATGCGCCCAACAACAATAACACAAACTATGGATCAACAATTACTATGGGACGACTTACAAAGCATATGCGTCCAACAACAATATACTAACACGGTAAAGAGAAGGATTGACATGGGTTCCTAACATCCCCTCCCCCTTAGAAAAAGCTTTGTCCTCAAAGCTTTAGATGTGGAAATTGGCGCTGAATCTAAAGGAGTGGTTCCCACGTAGTGTCACATACCCCAATTTTGTAAAATTATGTAATTGTTTTATTTTATTTTCTGAAACATTATGTTAAACTTAATCCTAAGTAGGGATTGATGACTCAGCA
>LPNX010996669.1:314915-472157 GCA_001517045.1 Pseudotsuga menziesii | reverse complement strand
ATGAATTTTGTTACAGGCATACCCAACAGTTTGAAAGTTCAAGATCCACGAGTCTAAACTTGGTTTGGGCATAGATCTGTGAATAAATATGAAAAATAAAGCAACTTTAACTTACCAAAACATCAAAGTCATCCTGTAATCTTTTGTCAAGCTCGTCACTGAAGAGCATGAGATTTCCAGCAGACCACTTGAGGCTTGCACTGCCTGAGAGCATGGACCAGAATGCTAAAACGGTGATTATGGCCAATGCCCAGAACTTGTACCTGCCTTTGCCCAAGAGAAAAGCATCCTTCTCTTTTGGCATTTCCCCTTCCTTCATTATCCTTCCAATTACAGTCAAATAACAAGATAAGTACTTTGTTTTACTGGTCTGGTTTCTAGATCTTCAAACAGTAGAGCAACAGGACAAGGCCTACTTGTTGCTGCTGTTTTATATCTAATAGAGTGATAGCCTATGTTTTTCCTGGGGTTTCTGGAAAATCTATGTTTGTTAGCTTGGGTATGGATTCAAGTGGTTTATTACATGAACTGCCTCCTCCAAATATCAAGATCAAGATGACCAATGATTGACGGCCAGTGGGCATTGGGCATCAGCCCCCTGTAATGATTCTGCCAGGAAAGAAACAAACAAGAAAACTAAGTGTTATACACTGGTTGTTCACGATTTTAACAGCTATTGAAGAAATTTAGACATGAAGATTCCCATGAACAATTCTCTGATTTGCAAAACCCCAAGAAAATTTTGAAAGCGACAGAGAAAAATTTCAATACTCTCCCCACGTAAATCTTTCATTATCCCCCCGCTTTGAAGGCACTGGCCGCTGGAAAAGTAGGGCGAAGGCCATCCATGAGCTCGCCATCACTGAGACTGTGCTCTTCTGCGATTGGCCGCAGAGTTTTCTCTAAAGTCCGTCGTCTTCCCTACACAGCACGGTCCGTCGCCTTCCCTACACAGCACGGTCCGTCGCCTTCCCATACACAGCCTTCGTGCAGGGGCACTTTCCATCCACCGCAGATCAGTTGTGCCCGTTGTGTTCTGAACCTCATGACCAAAGCTGGGACGAACCAGAGGACGAATCATCAAACAAACACTAAATCCTCTGCACCAATACTTCACAAAATAAGAGGTCTGTAATCATCTCCTGTCTCCTCGGAGCCCCCATTCCGCACTCGAACTCGAAAATGCTGGTAATGTTCGAATGTACCCTCCGGCGGGCAGAAAAACTCGTAAAAATGCTTCGCTCCGGCACTGTATCGAACACGCGGCAACAGTATCGAACACGCGTCCACATCCCGTATCGAACACGCAACAGCATCGAACACGCGTCCACAGCTCATTGGTTCCATAGACGAAATGGAACAGTGGATTTCCGAACTTCTTCGGAGAAAAACGCCTTACGGCGTAAATATACCCAAATATTAAAATAAAACAAATATAATTTTTAAAACTATTTATGAGGAAGATTAATAATAAAACAAATATATATAAAGTAAGAAATCATAAAATAAATTTGGATGCCATCAAGCACGTAAACATGTATATGATTTATCATAGAGTTAAATTTTTAAAATTGTTTAGGCTAAATATAACAAATGTTGTAATTGATTATTTCTTTTTAGTCAGGTTAACTTGTTATTGGTGTGCATGGTTGTAGAATTTTGTGGAAATAAGGAGGGTGAAAATAAAATAGTTGAATGTAACCTTAATGAATTTATTTTCAAATATGTGTGGTTTTTATGGGTTTATGTTATGAAAGGTATGATTGTTTACTTAAAGTATTGCGAAAAATATGACAAAGATGAAATTTTGACTTAGTGTATGTGTAAAAAGCTGAATATTTTGTCGAGCATTTGTATGATAGAGGTGATACAAATCACATAAATAGGCCGCTAGGTGTTCTTTCTCTGGAGTTGATTTCAGAAACATTGTTCACCTTCGTCGTCCCTGCCGTTAATCAGCTTTCGCCATGTGTCCTTCTCTCTCAATCAACATCTGCCAAACGTGTTGAAAATGTTTTTTGTTGTTGCAGTTGCGTGTTCAGGAGGTTCGCGTGAGGTTCACTTGTTCAAGGTTCCATACTTTGGCAGCTCTTCTAACTAAGAGAACCCATGAACATACACAATCCGGATCTTTGTACAATGCGCCAACCCCTATATCCTCTTCAGCTTCACACAATGAGATGAGGGAAAGTCCTCCAAAGATGCAAATGGTCTCCGTTATTGCCGTTATTTGTTAATGCATTGGATCTTGACCATAACCTCTCCTCTATCAGCACTATAAAAGTCATTCCTCTTCTTCATTTGTTTCTATTCATATTTTCTTCAGGCTGTGTAAGTCTGCAAATTTTTCATAGGGTTTCCCAAGTTCATTTTCTTCATCTCAAACATAAAACTCTACATTTGCAAGCAATCCTCTGAATCATTCAGATTTGTCTCCACATTCAGGCAGGATGGACACAGAGAGAAGGAACCCACGGGCACAAGGGAGAATAAGGCATTGTTGGACTCTTCAATATTGTTTTTGTCCTTAAACAACATGGCAAGTCCGGTAGTTGAACAACATGGCAAGTCCGGTAGCCATCACGGTGGTGGTGGTGATGTGCAGGCCGTGCATGGGAGTATTGTTTAATATTTTGTTATTAAGCACAGAGATGTACCTTTTCTTTTACAAGTATATGAAGTTTGATGCAATCACACTCTCCAAGCATATGGAAAACTGATTTGCATTTATGCTTAATCCAGGGATGCATACGATCAAATCCCAAAAAGTTTTGAATTTTAAACCTATGGAAGCAAAGGACAAAGAGAGTAATACCCATTTAACGGAGAAAGCCCAAATTGTTTTATATGTCGAAGTACTCTGTGACAACATTGGTTTTAAAACATTTTGACCTGAGAATAACTTGGATCTCACAAAGCTCTCATGAGTCCCCTGAAGCTTGATGTACTATTTTCGAGGAACACATTTCACAAGGAGGCCGAAACAACATACATATTATATAAGTTTAGATACAATATCGATGGGATTTTAACTCTGCATTTGGAAGTTGTGAGCCTATGTGCTTTTAGTTGCTGTTGTATATTGTTCACGACTTTTCCCTTTGATCTTCTACTTAATAGACCTTGAAGACCTTATCATTTATCCAAACTCACAAGCTTACCTTCATGATCTTGACTGCTTTTTGTTATTGACTCTATATTGTTCATCCAAACTTGTACTCCATTATTAATTTCACTTAACTTATAATACTCAGTTTGCTGCATAAAACTACTGTCCCGAATCTTCATCCTGACTACTGGTTGTATGACCGTAGAACATCCCTCTTTCAAAATAAAAAGTTTGGAAATCATGCCGCAGATATACAACTATAATCTCTGCAAATCGATATTCCTCTCGAAGGTCACTTTGAACGGATATCATCTCGATGTAAGCTTCAATAACTTTACTAAATTCTGTCGAGAACAAGAGTTCGACTCTTTACTAATTAAATTCACTGATGCAATAAGTTTCATCCCTCTAAGGAAAACTTATCATTCATATAACAAATTTGAAAATAATTTATGAAAAACACTTATGACACTTAAACTGAAATATAGGATTACACAAATATTGGATAACTAGGAACTTCATTAGTATGCATAAAGATGAGTTTGATGTACGTAATAAATCATCCCAATAAAACATAATCTTTAATGAGAAGACCAAGTCAATAATTGAGATGACAGCTTAAAATGGGTGCTTTTGGCTTTCAAGAGTGGTGGGAGGCATGAAAGAAACCAACTCCCATATTTGATGGATATTCAAAAGGAAATCCATGGGTGTTAAGTGAAAGGAGAGTGGAAGGGGTCATGTTTTTCCCTTAAAAAAGAAATAAATTTACAAGGGGGATTGGAATCTCAACCAATAATGAGGTAAAACCTTTAACATTACATAAATGACTTTTATTTTTAATAGACAAGAATGTGTGAAAAACAAAAGTACCAGGGATTCAACAATAATTCTAATATCTCTACACCAAAAAATCCCTCCAAATAAATTCAAACTCTCCAAACATCCACAAAGAATCTTATCAAATGTCCAAGATTTCAAGAAATTTGAGTTTTCCATGTTTTGCAAAGGAAAAACAACTTCGCAAATGAGGAATCCAACAAAGAAACAAGGTTGCAGAAAGGGTTTGCTATTAAAAATAAGGGGACCATAATCTTATATCCCCATGACATGTATGACTATTACAGTGATCCTATTCCATGCAACACAAACATGATAAAAAATTGATACACTAGCATCACACCCCTTCTTCCTCAACCCTCTTAACACATGTAATTAAGCATTATACAATCCATGATCTTAAGGATACATGTGGGTTTATTTGGCTTGGAATTGGGATATGACCTGAATTATTTTCCCTTTCCCTATAATGCAACTCCTCCAAGTGTGAGTGGTGGGCATGCAGGTTTATTAGGTTTTGAATTAGGATGTGGCATGAACCCCTTGCTTCAAATGAAAACCCTTTCTCCAAGCACACATGGTTGATGGCATTGGGCATTCTGTTGGTTGTAAAGTCTACCAAGAAATGAAGAAGAAGGGTTGCTAAATAGGTGCACTACCTCTGTAGGAGTGGATGTTGCATCTTTTGCGAGCTCGGGAAGGTGAAGAGAGGAGTGAAGAGATGTGAGAGGAAGATAATAGAAGCATAATATAGTATAATGATCTCAACCATTTGTTATAACAAATTCAAAGATGAATTTGATAGGCATATCCATAGGAAAATTTGTGTGAGGGATACTTTTTCTTTTGACACGACAAAGGCTGATATTGGTGATTCAAGAATGGGAGAAACGAGTTGAAGCATTCATTATAATTCATCAATGTAAGAACATGTAGTTCAATTAATACACAATTAATAGTTGAGAACTTTGTAGCTATTGGAAGTTGTTTCATCACCTCTTCTTATTGACTCAACAGCAGGAAGGAACCCTTCCTCCATGATCTCTCTTTATCCTCAAAAGTACATAAGGACACTCTATGTTCTAAAAAAATGGAATTGGTGGATGGCACATTCTAATGTCGCAATTGAGGAAGAGAAGCATTCAGATGGTTCCTACTTGAACAACATGAGGACTTGCAATCATAAGCTTTCCATGGATATGAAAATTATAAATTTTATTTTCAAGTTTTAATATGTGTTGCCATTTTTTTCTTTTCTTAAGCAATATGTAACATAGTACAATTTCCAAGCATATGGAGGTTGGAACAAGGAAGACACACCTTCTGGGAACATGGATATGTAGTTCTACATTTGTATATTTGGCTATGACCACCCATAATATTTTTGTGTTATATTTATAATTGTTTAATTCAACTACACCATTTTCTATATAAATGATACTTGTTATTGTGAAAAAAACATGAGAAAATATTAAAAAGAAGAAGGAAAATTAACTCTTTTATAATTATACACACAATTTCAACTCATATGCCCTTTGATCCATTTCAAATATTCTTCAATTTCACCCACTTATTTCACACGATTAATGTCAATTGGGATGTCTCTACAATTTTATATCGTGTCTTTTGAAACTTGTAACTTTTTAATCCTTCCAAGTGAACTAATTAGTTTTTAACCGTTTTAAGATGTGGAATGTAGTAGCTTCGTTTGTAAACAAACATTTGGGCATGAAAGAGTTGCAAAGTTTGGTTAATTTCATTATTATCTTATCACACAATATATGCTAAAGGGCCTTGTCCATAACCAATTTTTGTGGTTTTCACCCTACTGATTGTCCAATATTCTTTCTAACAACCTAAACCACGTATAATCCTTTTATTCTTTAAACCATTTAAGGATCTAGGCTAACTAGTTTTTAACATCCCCCCCCTTAATCTATTGTATTACATACAAATAACTTCATTCAATGAAATAAACCAGAAATAATAGTGATGCCAGCTATGCAACCATGATGGGAAATGGGGGAGAAAGTGCCTTCCTGTAATGCTCAAATGATACTCGTATCACCTCGATATTCTCAAGTTTCAAATAGAAATTCCTCCTGTAATAGAGAATTTCCATTGATATTATATTTACATTTAAAAATAAATTGTTTAGTGTAATGATTAGCTTCTTGCACTTGTTCTTAAAAAGGGTTGTTAGAATGCCCTTTAAGCTCTCTGTCTCTCACTATACATGGGTTTGTATCCAAAATTAACACAACTTGACAAACTTGTAGCAGCAAATGGAATGCTCAAGGAGGGCCATCAAACTAACCCCAAAATTAAATGAACACTTTACTGGTAAAATATTACTTCCGACTCATCTTTCCAAGAGAGAATTGCCAAGATTTTTTATGGAATACCTCACCAAAATCATTATGTTTCATTGCTTGTAATGATTGGGTTTTAATATTTCAGACCATCCTTTGTATGAGAAAGTTTGTCAACAATTGCACTTAACTCCATGCCTATTTAGGGATGTATTGACTAAAATGTTATAGTTGCATTTGGGTTGTATCATACATTATGATGTCGTTTTCTTTTTCTTTCTTTTCATTGATGCAAATTAAGGTATATTTGTGAACTATTGTAAAATAGGTTTTGACTCTTTTGTCATTGATATGACGGGTATGTTACAATAACACTAAGCCCTATGTATGCCACTTATATAAGGAAAGATACAACTAATCCTTAGACACATGCGTAGGGTGGATTAATTTCCTTAATCTTGGTCAATCATATCCTTAATTAACCTTTCAGTTAATCGCGACGATTGAAACCAACTTAGATGGTAAAATACATGACCTCGACTATACAATTCCACCTTGCTGACGTTTTCTAGCTTCTCTGACTATTTCGACATGTTCCTTTCCAAAACTGACTTCTTCGATAGAAGGTCAAAGATTGGAAGCACAAAATGGTTCATCCGTAACCCTTTTCCAATGTTCCAACTCCAATCGAAAATCAAAAGTTGAAAGTGCCAATACTGCTCGCCAACGAATCCTCCCAAACGTTCTGACTCCGATAATTAGTACACTTCGTTGCTCATTCGCTCTGATTCCCTACTTCTACAGTCTCCATTACCAGTTCTCCTCCTTGTTGCTCCTGACGCCTTAGATCCTACGCTTAGCGACCATGCTATAGCATGGGATTCTCGACGTCGACACCCTCACATGAAATTCTTCACGATCAACCGCGAAATCGACGTTGGCACGTCGGTGTCGGCACCCCGGTATCAACATTACTGGGTCCACCCTGTCGCCATTCCACATACCGATTTTCGTCATCATCACTATGATGTCGAATCCAACGCGATGGATCCCGCCACCCTACATTTTTTTTTAAGCCATTTTCCAACTTCCCTTCCAAGACTTCTCTCTTATGATTTCGACTGTGGAAAGGCTGCAGAATTATTACGATTGGAAGGTTGGTTCCTTGGCTTATGCAATTCAATGCCCAATCTCTTACCAGTTTTATCCCATGACTAGGGCATGAATGCATGTGATTCTACATTCACCATTAAACTCATGTTGCTTTTACTCCTATTACGCATTTACAACACTTAGAAAGCTTATGTAATCATCCTTAGGCACAAATAGTCATGGATTCACTTAAGATAGAGGCCCGTTTGCATAGATAAACGCACATGCTCTCCACAATCATAGTAACAAGTAATTCATACATAAACCAATTTATTCATTACAGGTATGTAACAATATCCCATAACAATATCCCATACAGAGACATAACACATTTCAAGCCATTAACAAGCATCTTAATGAATAATTCAAGCTATCATTTCATATAATTCAACCATGAATAATAATTTTCTCATTACACAATCATTTTGGGCATATAGACACAAGAACACTTATCTTTTGAATTGTAAAACAACCAAGCAACTGGCTACGTGGGTGCAACGTTCCACCCAACCATAAGTCTCTGCTTGACCTATATTATTTTAGCACTCATAGACCACCCTCGAGCTAGTATATGTTATCCACTAAAGTGTCTCTCAGGGTCACTCACAACAATGCACACCAACCCTCAAGCTAAGCTAACACTCAGTTGGGTTAATCAGTCCCACAAACAAGAAAATACAAACCCTATCAAACCAATATGCTCAACCATGAAATTATGACATCTCAATGGCCTCAGTCAGTATCAACACCCTCTTCTCCTCCACACATAGTTGAGGAAGGTTCCCTTCTCTTCCTTCCTAGTCCCTCAGTTTTTTCCTTTCCTCAATTACTGTCCTCGGTACGTATAGAGGTCTAGACTACTGATTTGGTAGGGATATTTCCCTCACGGCCACCCCATTTCATTGAATTCTTAGCGTCTTGCACAAAGGGTGATGGCGGAATTCGCATCGGGTTTAGGATAAACATCACATAGAGCTCCTCGCTCCCATCCTACTATTTGTAGAGTTGGAACATAATGGAAAGGGTGGAACATGGAATGATCGAATAAATGAGGACGACTTTCCTTTCTCCCACCCCTTGGATCGAATTTCCATGCATATGTTTACTTCATGGCCAAATAGGGGTGTCCACCTGTGTACTTTATCCTACGCTCATTAACTCGGGTCTTCTTATGCAACAACCCTTTCCTATCATGGTTAAATAACAATTAAGGGAATTTAATGAGATGGTTCATGCCATTTATGGCATAGGGATTCTTAATACGACACTTGGTAGAAAAGGGTCAAACCATGTAACCCTCTCACATCTTCTTAGTGGGTAACATAACCCCCATCATTCACATTTTCCCCATAGCCATCCCTTATCAATATTTTTATTATCATTATAAAAATTTACATGTTTTTACATTTGCCATGGCTTACCCGCACATGGTATATCAACGTAGTATACTTTCCTTCATAAACAAGCCATTTACTAATGAGGCCTTGGGGTTGAGCTCCTCGTTAGGAATTATACATGGCACATACAAAACATTTACATAAAAATCTAATACATACAACAGTGTTCCAAAATGGGACATTACAATCCCCCCCTTAAAATAACACTGTCCTTAGTGTTCCAACACTTATGGATATTTACACATATCAAAATTTATAAAATGTGGCAGGTCTATCCTGTATTGCATCATTTTACTTTAGATTTCTAGGACCAAATCCATTGGCCTGTACATGTTGATCCTGTTGTATTTGGCCTTCCATATCAACATGTGGAACGCGCACCACAACAATTAATTCCTTTTCTTTACTTTCCAATTGATCCATAAGTCTGGAAACTTTATGTCTGCTACCTTTCTTGCAGTCCCTTAATGGAGAGTCATGGAGGAAATGATTTCCTCCACATTTCCAACGTTTCAATGACTTCTTTTGCATTCCATAATTAATTATCTTTGAGTCCCTTGACCTTGGACGTTTCTTTGTGGACTGATCAGATGAATGCCTCTTCATCGATTCATTGTCCTTACCATTGCTGATATTTTCCAGGGTATATTTTACCTCATTTTGCAGACAAATAGAGTCCTGCAAAACTATGTGGTTCATCTCTTTCTATTTTTTTGCAGCTTAAGCATTTCCAAAAGACTTTCTTGGGTCTTGGAAATTGTTTGAAGAAAATTTTCATTCACAACTGTTAAAATCAGTCAATCACTTGCTGAATTGACTTGGAAGTTTAATGCTTTAACCAAAATACTTTCACACATTTCATGCTTGTCCCAACTTACAAATGAACCCATTCATTTTCATACTTTCATAGGAATTTAACTAATTCAACATTCATAGCTCATTTCAGGAAAAATAAACACAATTAACTTTTAGCTGTAACATACATTTGAACAACAATTTTCTCTCTCTAGAATGCAACAATAAAAAAGGAAAGAGAAGAGTAAGAGTTTCCCCCTCTTAATATTGTTCCAATCCAGAGCCCCCACAACTATGGTTCCATGCTCCTTGGTCTCTTTTATTTCAAGTGTGAATGATTGAATCGTCCATTCCTTATTTCAGTGATGACACTTAGTGTCTAAGGTCTGTCCAAGGATTCACAACTAGGTTACCCCCCATGGTCTCCCTACAGAACCTTAACTGCTAGGACCATCCCAAGTTCACTAGCACCATTCTTCCATGGCTTCTCACACTGAGATTTTCAGGACAATCACATGTCCAAATGTATCCTTACGATAAATCCAATTTATTTTCTCCCAAAATTACCTGGGTTTCAGCAAAGAAACAATCATGTATCAGTTTGATTGTCATAATACTTATCATCTTCAGGATTGGCATATACACATGAAATTTTACATCAATTAAAATAAAAAATATATGGAAATCAAATACTTATTTGTATGAGTGTCTTCATTCAGCTCCACAGGTATCCCGTTGTGACTTTAAACAACTATGGAACCCACAAGACTTGCTCCACCCAACTATGGTACCTTTTCTATGCTATACAGTCCCTCAAGAGTACCTACCCCTTCTAGTTATTTTTAGGGTGTGCATCGAAAGGTAACCATGTTTTTGTAAGCATTGGATCACCTATGTATGCATATAAAGCAAATGTTAGGCCAACATGTTGGTTGTGACAAGATCCAATATCCAATGCCAAGGCAGTACACCGACTAGGTTTATAAGGATTTAAGTATGTTAAACCAACTTCCCGACTGGGTTTATCAAGAAAGCTAAAACCATTTCCAAGCACACACCTTTGTTAGGTTTATCGTGAAACAACAAAAGGATACAACTGCATGGCCTCTTCTCCTATGCAAACCAATGGTCCTCTGTAAGAAATCCATAGGTAACTCACTCAACTATAGGCTAGCAAGACCCGACAATACCCACTCACACAATACAATGATGGTATCCCTTCTCTACTACACAACCCCTATGGCATACCCATCTCTTCCAGTGCTCTTCATTGTGAGCATAGAAAGGTTACTGGTACCCATATGAGCCTTTTGAGTACCCATGCTCTTGCTAGGTTTAACAACACTACAGAGAGACATGCACATGCATGGATTTCATAGGGTTGTTAAAACCAAGCCACCTCTTGTATTTTGTTCTACGTCTTCAACATCAATAGTCAATGCATGCCCCACTGACATAATTTCCTCATCTCACTTGCGTTGTTTTCCAACATGCAGTACACATGAGACATTATAAATTTCCAATATTGCCGTTTAAGCTAAAAGCCCATTTTCAGAGCATGGAACTCTTCCTGTGGTGTTTTCCTTGTGCAAGCCATAACGTATGCTTTACTGCCATGTTCCCTCGGTCATGAGCTTTCCACCCATATTGCTTGGATCTAGAAAATGACAATACATTTCCCTTCATGACCTGTATCATACGCTATTATTTGGGTGTTCACCTGCCATACATCCTCTCTTCTAGAATTCATATCATCCAAGCCATTAATACATGTGAATACAATATTTCATTACAACACCGATCACATTCACTAAAGTGATTCTAGAATTATAACACAATAATTCAATCACTGTAAGTTGTTAACACCCTAAATGCAATGAAATTTCATTTACTGTGTATGCATCAATACTCTAATAAACTTGCAAGACACAATCACATTATTTATGCAATCAACTTAAAACTTTAATTCCTAGGGTTGCATAATCACACTCCTTCCATTGCTTAACAATCCCTCAGAAGTACATGGAAACCTTTCTCACTAATCAATTCAATGCACACAATTCATTTTTGTTCATGCACCCGATGCGCCCTAGCATTTATCTAAAATATTTTTGTTCCTACACAAACATATCCCTATTTCAATGCAACTCTGTCATTCTAATAGAGCATCTGGTGGCCATCCAACAAGATCACCGTCTTCATGCAATTCTTTTCCCTGTATCCATAGAAGCTCATGAAACCATATTAGAATTGTTAACAATCCTTTCTATTTTGGTTGTTAATGAATTATAATGAATTTACTTATCACAATCGTGAAAGAACATAATGCGTCTTAACACATGCACACACAAATAGGCATGCATGACCACAATACGGTCACAATTCTCAATTATTCTTGTTATTAAACTCATAACCAACACGCATACAAGGTATGATATTCATGCATATGAAGGCATTCAAACCTTAATCAGTTAAAGTACATAGAGATCATTACTCTTACTTTCCATACCTCGCCATTCCCAGTTTGATAATATTCACATCCATGCATCCAAGGTTACATGCAAATCAAGATCACATGTAGACCAATCATGATGATGAAAAGCATGGCTGAAGGGATTCTTATCCAATATCTTTTAGAACTTATGGACTCACACAAACAACCATTACCTGCATGGATGTCACCAGCATTTTTAATGTTACCTGGTCAATTGGCTTCTTACCAAGGATTTCAATATCCCTACACCAACCTCTATATCATAGCTTCAATGCTCCAACTCCTTCTTCATAAAGTTGTTGGTGACTTGCATTAGTATCATAAATATATTCAACCATGCTTCAACCATGTCTGGTCATGCATCCTTCAACAACCACAATAGTGGTCATTAGTGACTTATTGCATATGCAAACTATGCTACTTTTACCAATATGCAATACCCCTTGCATGCACCAACATCTATACATACACTGTGCATTGTTTATTAGCATACCCACTAATACATATTCATTTCTTTTATTCAATTCTTGCATTATCAACAATCCTATGCTACGATTTCATGTATATTTTTTAGAAAACATAAATAGAACAAGAAGTGAAGGGTTAAGGAATTCTCCCTTTAAACTCATCATTGTAGCATGGAATTCCTATTCCATATCATAGTTGGTTCCATTCAGAGAGTTTTCAGGAACACCAATGATTAGCTGTGATTTATAACCAAGCAACAATTCAGTACACATGCACATGTATAACTTTTATACTTGCCACTTCTAAGAATTAAATCATTATGTTATAAAGAGAGTTAGTTTTTAGGTGAGAAAGTTCTCTTTTATTGAGGTTGTATTATGGGAATTATTTTTCCATGGATGTTACACCTGCACCAATGACCACATGCATCCATCTGCATGCATTTCTAATATATCCTACATGCATGACAACCTTTTACCGCGTTGCTTTTCCATGTTTGTAGCATAATGAGACTGGAAATTCTCTTCCAAACCATCTTTAATTTTTTCCTGCAGGTATGCATTCCAGCCCAAACATCCTGAATATTGCAACCTTCTCTCTGATAACACACTGTAGCATATCCAACCACCTCAGGTGTCTTTTGACGTGATAGGAAACTTGCCAAAGGGGTTAAGTTAAGATTTTATTCCACCTAGTACCATTTTATTATGCCTTCATTCATAGAAACGGACATCAAAAGATCATTACATGAGATCATGTTCGCAAACTTGATCCAATCAATTCAAACCTGATTCCGTAATACTTAAACACTTGTGCAGGGTGGATTAATTTCCTTAATATGGGTTAATCAGATCCTTAATTAACCTTGTAGTCAAACCCAAAGATTGAAAATAGCTATGATGGTCAAATTCACGACCCCAACTATCTAATGCTACATTACCGATTTTTTCCAGCGTCTTTGACTGTTTCGACATGTCTCTTTTAAAACCCGAATTCTCCGATCAAAGATCAAAATCACAAAATAGTTCATCCGCAACCCTTTTCCTATGTTTCGACTCCAATAAAAAATTGGAAGTTGGAAGTTCCAATACTAGTCACCAACGGGTCCTCCTCGACGTTCCGACTCTGATAATTAGTACATTTAGGAGTCAAAAGTCAGAACCCTTGCACTTTATTTCTTATCTGCTTCGATTCCCTACTTCTGCAGTCGGCATCCCCGATTATCCTCCTTACTGGCCCCGACACCTTCGATTCCATGCTTAGTGAGCATGCCAATTACGACGATGCGATGTAGCGTCAACTTCTCAACGTCGGTATCTGCACATGAAATTCTTCATGATAAGCTGTCAACCAGACGTCGATGCCTTGATGTCGACACCGTAGCATCATCATCACTACATCCACCCTATCACCATCCTGCACACAAATTTTCATCGTTGGCACTGTGATTTCGTCTCCAATGTGACGAACCTCCACCACCATACACGTCGGTTACTAATGTCAGCATGGCCCACAATGTCTTAGTTATTTGAAACTATTCCATAATGCCTTCGTTAATGGGATATTAAAGAATACCCCTAATTTAACTAGGTATTGATAAATACCTAAAAAGATCACTTTGTTGATACCCCCTCCCAATACATATTTCCAATTAAAAAAACCTTATTTTTACGATATATTTCGTATTTTTACTAGATACCCATTTTTATNAAAAAACCTTATTTTTACGATATATTTCGTATTTTTACTAGATACCCATTTTTATCCCCCCCAATACCTATAAACCCCACATACCCTTACCCCCCCTCCCCCCCAATACCTACAGTATATTGACCTTTATTTTAACAATTTGAAAACCCCCCTTTATGAATGAACATTATAAGATATTGGTCAACAAGGTGAATCCCCCATGGCATGGCCACAACTCCCAAATGTTCCATTCTTAGTCGTTTTCCAAATTCTCTTCCATGACATCTCTACTTCAATTTCAATCATGGAAACACTCTGAAATTCTAACGATTGGAAGGATTATTCCTTGGCTTATGGAACACATAGTGGTGTTGGATTATCAATCAATACTAAGAGGGGGGGAGGGTGACTTGGTATTGATCTACCATATTTAATTTTTACCACTTAAAGCTAAAATCAACAATAAAAACAAAACACACAATATTATCGTGGAAGCCCAATTGGGAAAACCCACAACACTTTCTATTAATGCAAAATTAAATTTACAAATAGTTTGCAAGCACCAACTTGCTGGATGCACCAACACCAAATTTTTTCAGCTACAATTGAAGGATGCACCGATACCGTGTTTGCTAGGTACAAATTGAAGGAAAATTTGACTTCCTACAGGCTTATGTTTCCTGCCCTTGCAACTCCCAACCTCCCTTATAGGATAATTCAATATTTGACTTATGTACACCTATGTATCTTTCAATAAAATGTACAAATACACTTGTTTGAAGGTGTAAAGTTTTTCTTATATACCCTCAATCGTGCCTCTTCATGTAGAAGTCACGTATCTTCATTGTGATCCATTACAAATCAACAAATCATAAAAAAACCTCTTCGTTGCAAAAACTACGAATTAACAGTATGATAATGCATCACCCTGACTTTGCAATCCCAACTCTGACATACCAATTTTCTGACTTTACAGATTTCCAAATTTTCAACTTTCAAATTTCAAAGTTGGAACTTCCAAAATATTAAACTGTCTCGTTGAATTTCTGACTTTCGACTTTCAGAGTCGAAACCTCTCAAATCTTAAACCGCCTCATCGACTTTCGACTTTCGGATTCAGAACCTCCAAAATCTTAAACCTCCTCACCGACTTTCAGAGTCGAAACCTCTAAAATATTAAACCACCTCGTCGTCTTTCCGACTTTCGACTTTTAGGGTCACAACCTCCAAAATATTAACATTGGAAACTAACACTTCCAACTGCAACTTTGATTTTCTGACTGCGATATTTTGTTAAGGATTTTAAACATTTGCGGCTCAATCTTTTTTGGATTTTTCCATCTATGCCTATTTCATTAATGTTTCCTTATGATCTTATTTTTACAACAATGTCAATTTAATCAACAATCTCTCCCTTTGGCATTGATTGGCAACATCTTCCTTTGACTTTGAAAATGAAATTTTTACTTTTTCTCCCTCTTCGACAACAACGACAAATTTTCAAGAAATCCCCCCCTGTGTGTGTGTCTCCCCCTGTCAACATTTCTCCTTTTCCCGTGACATGGTTTTCATTATTTTAGTTAATTTTTAATGACGAGGGATAGCCCCCAATTTCTTCCTAAGATAGGGAAATAATTCTCCAAGTAATAGTTTAGTAAAAATGCCTACAATTCGTTCCTTCGTATCAATATACTCTAATTTGACTACTTTTTGAGACATTTTATCTCTAATAAATTGATATTTGATTGGAACATGTTTTGTCTTAGAGTGCATAATCGAATTTCTGGATATGTTTATAGCACTTGTGTTGTCCAATATATCACAATTGGGTCGTACACAAGTTGATCTTCTAATGTTTGTTTCATCCAAATGATTTGAGTACAACATGATGCAACAATAATATACTCAACTTCTACTGTAGAAAGTGAAACGATGGACTGATTTTTTCTTAAATGACACCAAGCAATATCCTAAGTAGAATGTTGCTCCACCAGTTCTTTTTATGTCATCAATACTTCCTTCTCAATCTGCATCAGTGAATTTCCTTAGAGTGAAGTTATTGTTTTTTGGATACCATAATACATAATTCATAGTACCATTTAGAGATCTAAGAATTCTTTTTACTGCAATCACATGTGTTTCCTTTGGGGATGATTGGAATCTTGTAACCAAACCTACATCCTGCATTATATCTATTCTTGTAGCTGTTACACTTAATAAACTACCAATCATTTACCTACACATAGTATGATATACTCCTAAAGATTCATCATCCTTGCTCAATTTACAACAATGACCATAGGGGTACTAACAGGTTTGGAGTCTTCCATTTTGAATTGTTTAAACATCTCTTTGATCTACTTAGTTTGAGAGATGAAGATCCCTTTTTATGATTGAGGTACTTGTAAACCTAGAAAATATGTTAGTGCTCCCAACATTGACATTTCAAATTCCTTCTTCATTTCTGAAGCAAATTTTACACTCAGAATTTGTAGATCACTTTCAAATATGATATCGTCTACGTATACAACAACAATGATCATATTTCTTTTTTCAAACTTTATGTATATATTTTTGTCAGTGGCCCTCTTCTAGATTCCTGCTGCTTTAAATATTTGTCAAGTCTTGAGAACCATGCTCTTGGAGCTTGTTTTAGACCATAGAGTGCCTTTTTCAATTTGCACACATAATCTCTATTTTGTGATAGAAGAAAACCTTTAGGTTCTTCAATGTAGGCTTATGATCTGCAAGTTCTCCATTAAGGAATTCAGATTTTACATCCATTTGGTATACTTTGAATTTTTGGTAGAATGAAAATGCTAAAAACATTATAATGGCTTCATGTCTTGCCATAGGTGAAAAAGTTTATTCAAAGTCAACACCTTCTACTTAATAATATCCCTTGCATACTTGTCTGGCCTTGTTTCTCATTACTTGACCAGCCTCATTGAACTTGCTCTTGAAAACCCACTTGGTCCCAATAACATTTATTCCTTTAGGTTTTGGAACAAGTTCCCAAGTTTTTTTTTTCTCTATTTGATCCAACTCATCATTCATAGCATTGATCCAATCATCATCTTTGCTAGCTTCTGCAAATGTCTTTGGTTGAACTAATGATATTAATGCTTGTTCTTCAAATATTAGTTTCCTTCTTGTTTGGACTACTGCATCCTTATCACCTATGATTAAGGTTTTAGGATGCAGATTCATTTGGATTATTCTAGATGAAGTTCTTGTATCGGATCTAGAAGAGTCTTCATCTTTACTTTCATGTGATTCTTCATCTTCCTTTTCTTCTTGTTCTAAAGTCTCTTGATTTTGAGAATCTTCATCTGTCTCTTCATCATCAATTTCTTCATCATCCACTCTTTCTTGGATTTGTATTATTCTTGGATTAGTGTCGTCAACAGTTACATTTGCACTTTCTATGATCTTGTGTAACCTTAGATTGTAACATTTGTGTGCCCTTTTGCTGGAAGAATATCCAAGAAATATACCTTCATTTGTTCGAGAGTCAAGTTTCCCTAGATTATCACTCTCTCTTTTTATGTAGCATTTACTTCCAAAAACTCTAAAATACTTAATGAAAGATCGTCTTCCAAAACATAGCTCATAAGGAGTTTTGGAACTATTTACTCTTAGTTGTCCTCTGTTTTGTATATAAACAACTGTATATAATGTTTCTCTCCAATATCCATCAGGAATTTTTTCTTCATTAAGCATAGTTCTAGCTGCTTCTTGGACAATATTGTTTTTCCTCTCAACAACTCCATTTTGTTGAGCTATTTTTGGGGCTGAAATTGCCTCTTGATTCCATGAGTTTCACAAAACTCATTGAATTCATTTGAGGTGAACTCACCAACATTATATGATCTTAAACATTTAATCTTGGGATTTGATTCATTTTCAACAAGTGATCTGAAGGATTTGAACTTTATAAAGGATTTTGATTTTTCTTTAAGAAATGCTACCCAAGTCATCCTTGTATAATCATAGATTAATAACATGAATTAATACTCACCTTGAAATCTTCTAGTCCTTGTAGGTCCACAAAGATCAATGTGGATTATTTCTAATGGCTCAGAGGTCGTATTCTCTTTGACCTTGAAGCTTGTTTTTATTTGCTTCCCATGAAGACAATGTCTACAAACATGGTTTTGTGGTTTTATGATCTTTGGAAAATTATTTACATCTCCCTTCTTATTTACTTTTATAAGATTGTCGAAGTTCAGGTGCCCCATCCTTCTATGCCATAGCAAACTTTCATCAATTTGACTCATATAGCATTGTTATTCATTTTCTAGAATATACACATTGCTTAGAGTTGTAACAGCAATCCCGACAAGTTTTTCTGAATCTTTTCTTTTGATTTCACACTTTTTGGAATAAAATATACATATGTGTCCTTGATCATATGTTTAGCTCACACTTAAGAGATTAGGTTTTAAGTTCTTTACAAGCAAAACATTTTTAGATTTCATTTTGTCTCTAAGAACCACTACAGCCTTCCCAATTATTTTAGAGGATAAATTATCTCCAAAATTAACTTTTCCTTTTTGATTTCTTTTTAGGATTATAAACTTGTTTGGATCTCCTGTGATGCAGGAGCATCTAGTCAAAATTATCTGTTTGTTGAATAAGCAGTTAATGCTATTTTATGCTTAATGTAAATTTTATAGAAGATAGGGTTAGTTGCATATTCTTGTAATATGTTTTATAGATAGGGATGGTTTGAATGTAATAATGACAATTTTCCACAAATTCCCTCGAATCTTGTAAGAGGTTGTTTGAACACAGGTTTACTTTCTTAGAAGTTCAGATCCTTCTGTTGCGGATCTAACAGGTTTGATAGGATTCTATAATAAGAATCAAATGTAACAACCCAATATGGGAATAGGAAAAGGAATCGAAGAGAGATATAAGTGTGAAAGAGTGAGCGATCAAGAGATAGAGTGTATGTAACAATGGTTGATGAAATGAAGAACAAAGTCTTAATACTCTGCATATTTATCACTATTAGATGTCTTCTTTCAAATAACGAGATGTATGATTATTATTTGTATGAATGAATCTCCAGTAATGTTTAAATTATTTTCAAAGGCAGAAACTTATAAACTTGCACAGGAGATTGATCGCTCATGAATCAATTCAACTGCCATAGTCTGAATTGAAATATGCAAATTTTAGGAGATCGATGCTTGTGGATGAATTCCACAAGAGAAAAGTGAATATCCACAACATTAAGGCGAGTTTCACATCTGATCTCATATCGATGGTCAGGAAGGAGCCCACAAGAAATCGATGGTTCAAAAGAATTGTGGAAAAAGGAAGTTGCGGGAAGACAATTGTGAAAGCCCATTATGGAAAAGTGGGAAGGCGTATTCACAATCTGCAATCCACAATTAAGGAATGGGTCTTATGGGGATACCGTTGCGAAAGAAATTGATTGCGAAGATCAAGTTGTGGAAAGGGTATTGTAGGAATAATGTTGCATAAGAACTCAATTATGGATTTTTAGTTATGGAAAGGGTGTTGCAGGGATACTATTGCGGAGATTAAGTTACGAAAACCCAAGATTGTGAAAACTCAAGCTTGTGGAAAGTTGGTTGCGGGAGAACCAAGGTTGCAGAAAGTTAATGGTGGGAGAAGAGTTGCGGAATCCTTCTTGCAGAAAGAGATTTCTATTAGTATTCCATCCGAAAAAGAGAACTTTAGGTCTGCTAGCTTTCACCTTCCATTAGTTTTGGTATCATAGCAGGCTAAATATGCCACCAAGGAAAGGAAAAATACGTGGAGTCCCTGTAGGATGTGGTCGAGGAAGATAAGTTGTAGATATAGACACAAAAAGGGAATTAAGACAAATCCAATCTAGGATGGAAGATATGGAGAGAAATAATTCAGTGAATATGGACACCAGTGATGAAGAAGAATCCTATGAATATGAGAGAGAAGAGGTTGCTGAAGAAGTAAAAGTATTGAAGATGTTGATGAAAGCTAGTAATAGAACCATAGTTTAAGTCCCTATATATGAAGGTAATCTTAATGTTGAGGAACTCATGGAATGGATCAATGCTTTAAACAAGTATTTTGACTTTGAAGAAATTGAAGATAAAAAGAAGGTGAGGTTTGCAATGACTAGACTGAAAGGAATGCAACTATATGGTGGGATGAACTTAAAATCCACAGAGAAAGAAGAGGTAATACCAAAATCAAATTTTGGGATAAAATGTTATATAAAATTAAAAGTCAATTTATACATAAGGATGATCAGTTTACTCTCATTAGACAACTGCAAAATCTTAGACAAAAGGGTATGCCTGTTAAAGAATATACATAAGAGTTCTTTAAGCTGAGTATTAGAGATGGATAGACACAAGGGGATGTAGAAAGAGTATCTAATATATAAATGGACTGAGATATGAGATACAATATGAAATCATCTTGTTGGATTTGAAAACTATTGAAGATGCTTATCGGGCAGCCTCAAGGGTAGAAGAAAAGATACTAAGTAAACAAAACCTGAAGAGCAGAGGGAGAAATACAACAAGAGGGAAAGGATTTCCAAATAGAGGAGGTAGGAATCCTAAAGATGAGGTCGAAGGTTCTAGTATCCAGGTAACCCAAAGAGGAGGATTCATAGGAGGCAGAAATAGAGAAGTGAAATGTTATACATGTGGAGAAATTGGACACATGTCATGGGAGTGCCCAAGGAATAAAACTGCAACTCAGAGGAATGCAAACATTGCTCAGGCTTGTGAGGAGTCCAGTGAATAAGCAGAGGTGAATAATCCTCACAAGGAAGGATAATCTCTTATGCTAAAGAGATTTTTAGTAAAGACAACGTTGATGTATTTGTAACTTCAGAATTTATTCACTTGTATATCTTATGTATTGTACCCTGATGTTCATACCGGGAAGTATCTATAATGTAATTGAGTCATGTCATGCCCCGATGTTCCTATCAAGAGATTCAACAATGTAAACAAGTCATGTAAATTCATAGAGTATAACCCTCCTTATTGATCAAGTGTTAAAGTCCCTGCAGTTGTGGGGCCCTAGGGTTATTAGACTCTCCTAGAGATGTCAGCCCTAGTGAGTTATTGTCAAGTCAAGAATTAGTATAAATAGAGAGGGAGCCTCTCTATTTAACACACATTCATAACATTCACTCACACTTAGTTGTAGCACATAACTGAGAGAGAAAGAAGAAGCTGGGACAAGAGAGAGAGAGAGACTACTGCTGTCGAGAGATCATCTTACTGTCTTTGGGTTTTACTTTTGGTGCTGATTCTATCTCTGAGGAAGTTGTGGGGTTTTCTCCTTTATGGTTTCCCCGATGAAAATATTTGTGTCCATTGTATCTTGTGATTGATTTCTGTGCTTTTTATTCTCTCAAATAAGATCCTAATATCATATAGCTTAAATGTTAAAAATCTAACATGGTATTAGAGCTAACCTTAGAAGAAGACACTGTGCAGCTGCAGAAGCCATGGCTTCCTACTTTTTGGATCTCTCTCTACAAATTTTCAGCAAGAGGAGGCTAGGCTAACCCTTCTCTCTTGGGCGCATCTTTATGTCGAAGCAGAATCTAATTTTGAGCATTTTCAGTTTTTGACTCGACACTACTGCGGGAAATTAGGGATTGCCACAGAAGTGGAATTTTTGAGTGAGCCTAGGCCTGGATTGATATCCTCCCCAAAATTGAAGTTTAGAGATCAAGATCAAATTTTTTGGTTTGGTAGAACTCTAGGAAAGCCAAAACCTAATCTGCTCTTGAACCAGAGAACCAACTCTGTAGAAATCCAGCTCCAGATCCAGTTTGGACATCTTAACCTGGTAAGATCTAAATATTTTGTATTTCCATTTTAGTTTCTCTGTTAAGATGTCTCATCATACCAAGTTTGATGAAAATATTGAGGGAGCTGATAGCTTCCAAGCTTGGAAGTACAGGATCTCCCTGGTCCTAGAAGAAAATGAGTTGGACTCTTACATCAATGAAGAGGTTCCAGTTCCAGAGGGAGATGAGGCTAAGGCCTTACACAAGAAGAAACTGGTCATGTCTAAGAGGATTATTTCTGATTCAATAAGGGATCACCTCATACCATAGGTGTCCCCCCTAAAGACACCTAAAGAGATTTTTGATTCCCTAACCAAGTTATTTGAAGGGAAGAAAATAAATTGGAAAATGACTTTGAGAAACCAAATGAAGAATGTAAAGATCCAGAATGCGGAGACCATCCAGTCTTACTTTACAAGGCTCTCTTAGATCAAGGAACAACTTGAAGCTGTAGATGAAGAAGTAGAGAATGTAGAAATTGTGATGACCACCTTGAATGGTCTCCCTAGGGAATGGGACTCTTTCATTCAAGGCATCTGTGCCAAAAAGAAGTTAGTCAAGTTTAGCAGACTGTGGGAGGAATTCTCACAAAAATAAGCTTGAATATCAGCTCGAGAAGAAAATATGGGAAGTGAAGATCAATCGCTCACAATACAATCCAAGAAGACCATAACAGACCATCACAGAGGTAAGCACTCTCACCAGAAGAAAAACACTAGAAAGTCTAACAAATATTTGTCCAAGTACATTTTCTATACATATGATGAAAGAGGACACATTGCAAGAGATTGTCCTAGAAACAAAGATAGATATCACAAGAGGAAGGGAAACAAGAAAAGACATCATGCTCATGCTGAAAAAGATGATGAGCCTTCCAAGAAGAGAATCAAACAAGACAGTGATGTTTCTTCAAGTGATGAAGAATATGTGTTGATCTCTGCCCTCATGAGAAACATCACACATGGAAGCAATGATTGGTTTATAGATAATGGGGCTTCCAAACACATGATGGGATTCAAAGAATAATTTGTGAAACTATCAGAACATGAATCACCCCACAAGGTGAAACTTGGGGATGACTACCAGTATCCAATAAAAGGCAGTGGAGAATCCTCCTACAAATTAGACTCTGGAAAGTCTATGAAAATGAAGGATGTCCTATTTGTACTAGGACTAAAGAAGAACCTTCTCTCTATCTCTACATTAGATGCAAAAGGAATAAGAGTTGCATTTATAGATGGCCAAGTCATCATGTGGCCAAAAGGAAAGACTATTGACGATGCAGTAGTAATTGGAGAACAAGAGGGAGGACTATACAGATTAAAGGGCCAACCAAAACAATCTTTGGTTCATGACTCAGTAGAACCAAATGAACTTTGGCATAGAAGTATTGCACATGTGCACTATAGGGCACTACCACTTGCAAGCAAAGCTGTTGAAGGTCTTCTAGAAATACAAGAAAAATATGAAGGAGTATGCAAGGGATGTGAGAAAGGAAAGAACACAAAGAAGACATTTCTAAGTAGTGAAAGCAAGGCTAAAGGAATCTTGTAAATCATTCACTCCGATGTATGTGGTATGATGTCATCCAGTTCATTAAGCGGGTATGTATACTCTATTTCTTTCATTGATGATTTTCTGGGAAGACATGGATATACTTCATGAAGAACAAAGACGAAGTATTCAGCAAGTTCAAGGAATTCAAAGCCTTGATCAAAAACTACACAGAAAAGAAGATCAGGATTTTTCGATTAGACAATGACAGAGAATTCACATCAAATGAATTCAAGGAATTATGCAAATATTTAGGGATTAAGAAGGAGCACTACAACAAAAACTGGATTTAGCGTCGAATTTAGCGCCAGATTTTAGTGTAATTTTTTCTCAATTGTGGTGAACAATATGGCGCTACTGTACATTTTCATAAAACGCTGTCTATTGCATTTTTTTTCGTCCTTTTTAACATCCATTTTTGCGTCCATTTTTGCGATCAATTTTTTGCATCTTTTGTTACACCTTTATTTCCGCCCAATTTTGCAACTTCTATTGCATCTTTTTTTGCGTCCTTTGTTACATCCTTGTTTGCTCCCAGTTTCACGCTCAGTTTTGCATCCAATGTTGCGTCTTATTTTGCTCCTAGTTTTTCATCGAGTATTGCACCCAATTTTGCACCATGTTTTGCATAAAATTGTGTCCAGTTCTGCATCTAACGTTGCATCTAGGTTTGCATCCAATTTTTGGCCCAATGTTGCATCTAGTTTTGCATCCAATTTTATTTATGATGTTGCATCCCCATTTGCATATAATTTTGTATCTTGTTTTACGTCTTTTTTTGTATCCATGTTTGTGCCTAATGTTTAATCTTGTTTTACGTCGTATTTTGCATCTAGGTTTGCACCTAGTGTTGCATCCCACTTGATGTATTTTTTTGCATCTATGTTTGAGCCCAATGTTGCACCCAGTGTTGTGCCTAGTTTTGCACCCATGTTTGTATCTAATATTGCATCTAGTTTTGTGTCCAATGTTGCATCCCATCTTGCATTCAATATTGTGTCTAGTTTTACATCCAATGTTTTGTTCCATCTTGCATCCAATATTGTGTCTCATTTTAAGTTTTTTTTTTGTGCCAAGTGTTCTTTCCATTTTTGCACCTAGTGTTACGCCTAGTTTTATGTCCATCGATACACCATATTTTGTGCTCAATTTAATGTCCAATTTTACATCTAGTTAGGAGTCCACTTTTGCATCTACTGTTGTGTCTAGTTTTGGACCTAGTATTGCATCTAGTTTTGAGTCATTAATTGTGTCTAGTGTTGAGTCTCTTTTTGCATCCAATTTTGTGTTTAGTATGACATCCATTTTTGTGTCCATATTTGCGTCTGACATAAGGTCGAATTTTGCATCCACTTTTGTGTTTAGTGTGACGTCCACTTTTACATCTTGTTTTGCATTTAGTGTTGCATCTAATATTGCATCCATCTTGCACTACTACATTTTTAACCTTTTGAAATACATTCCAATATCATTAGGGAATGGAGGAATCGAACCACCAACCTCCTGCTTGTAAAGCAGAATCTCTTCCATTGAGCTAGAACCCTTTAAGAATCCAGAAGAGGAGAAATATTAACACATATATTTCATCATTTGTAATTCTAATAAAAGACAATAAGATCCAAAGACATTCATGCTTAAAATCCAATTTATTTTTTCAACCACACTAATAAGCACAAAAATCTACCATGCTCAGGCAACCAAATATCCTAAACAGTTACGCAATCTATTAAAGTGGCCCGCAAAAGAGTCTTAGAGAACAACATAATGTATTCATGCATACCTAATAACCTAAACTTGATATGTACAAAGAATCAGGGATGTGTTTAAGAAATAGTTGTAGAATCCAACTGAGGATGTGCGTGTTGCTACATACATGTTGTTATTCATTGATGAGGTGATTTTGTTAAGCAATAAGATGGTAAGAGAAGAACTCATGAATGGTTACTAAAAGAAGATGTCTACTATGTGCAGCATATATGATATAATGAATATTTTAGCAATTAACACCAACAAAGTTGATTTATATTATGTGCATTATTTATAATCTAAAAATTAGTAAGATGTCAACAGGAAAAAGGATCATACCAGTTTCCACAATTTATAAGGCCACAAGGAGGTAGATGAAGTTCAGGGGTTCCTCATCTTACTAACGATTGTTCCATCAAGAGATTCTGAAGGGGCATTCCATCACTTCATCAACATGGCTTCATGAATCCTACGAATTTTGGGAGTAGGGGTGGAGAGGGGGGTGCCTCCATGCAACATAGCTTCATGAATCCATTTAATAATAGCTAACAAAGAGAATGTGAAATAAGAACCAACAAAAACAACACAAAAAGAAAAAGAGAATAATGGGATTCGAAGTAAAAATTAGTGAAGAGACATGGAGAAGGAATGAATAAAGGAAACTTTACATAGAAAAGAACAAATGTTTTCTTGAACTATTCAAAATTTCAAAAGGGGTTTATCAACAAACAATCTCAAATTGAAATTTATCTCAAGCACGTTAATGAACAATTCATGAGTTCCATATTTGTGATGATGAAGACTAATTTGATTTATGGGGTTCTAAATACCAACAGTTTTAATAATGGACAATTCAATTTCTTTCCCATCGGAATTAGATGTGCCAATTTAAATTCAAAGATCATTGTATAAAACTGAACCTTAGAGAACGAAGGGAGGTGGGGGTTGTGGAGATAGTTCAATTTTTTTCACTTAATATTAAATAATACAACATTCGACTTTACATTTTGGGATCACACTGGGTTTAGATGTGGGAGGACTAATCTAGGTCAAAATGAGAGAATTTTATTGTGCAAGTTCATCGTCTTGCAGAACTGCAAGAATCTGAAATAGAAAAGTTGTGGGGATGAAAGGACACAAGAAGAAAACCTCCAAAATTGCAAGGTCGTAGACACAACAAAGTGGTCAACACAATTTGAGACTTGTCACCCTAATTTTCCAAAAACAATGTTCCATAAGTGAACATAATTTTTCAAGAATTAGAATACCTGAAACACAGCTTAAAAAATCAAAGTTCCACAACAATACAAAGGGCACAAGACCACATAGTGGAATATAGAAAAGAATCACAACAGTATTTGAATAAAGAATCAATAGGTCATGGACTTTAAAAATACAAGTTCTATGTGTTTCTAGATTCTAACTCGACAACAAAACTGTTGTGTGTGCATGTATGGATGTACGTAAGTGTATGAGTTAGGAGAAAACTTAAAATCCTTGAAAGTAATTGTCTTCCATATTATAAGCGTCTCTTATACAAAATTTATTTGTATTAAGCCATACGAATATGCATGTGTTATTTATTCTATGCATTTAATCTAATTCTATATCTGTAGGCAAAGAAAGACAACAAACTATCCAACATCCGTAAGAAACATCCAACATCCTCTAGATGCACTTTGTATGAGCATGAGCATTGTAAAAGAAAGGGATCAAAAGTCTGTGCAACTCCAGACAGATGATTGTAACATGCCCATTAGAAGGAAACTCATGAAACCCAGACATGGGTAGACATGAAAAGAACACTAATAATCTAAATAGAAGTAACAGTAAAATATCTATGACATACCATTAATATTTAACATCTTTTTTGTACTTCTCCCAAATACATTGTTTTGACTCACTCTTAGGGATGACCTCCATAACAGTCAATGTTTCTGCTTCCATTGCCTTCTCTATAAGAACAAGCTTCTGCACTTTCGACAGCTCTGAAAAATTGACATCAATTTGTTAGATAACTCAATATCAAAACAATCAAAACTAATTCTATTAAACATTATCATCAGTTGGAAATTTTAGGAAAACGTATTCTTGGATAACCATCTGAGTAGTAAAAATGAAAAATATCAAAGTAAAATGTAGTTGTGCTATGCAAACAAAAGGCATGTTCTTTAACAAATAATTCCCCAGCTTAGTATAAATAATAATTGTTATCTAGGGGTCCAACATGCCACCTTAAGGCCTAACTTCTTAATGACTAACAAGATATCATCCTAACAATTGACATAAGAAACAATGTAATAGCATTTGAATTGCTTCCTTTCCACCTAACCTTGAAAGTTAGAGGATTCAATGCAAATATTCAATCCCATGTAGTGAACGTTTATCCCATGTAGTGTTGTACTTCTTAAAATCAACAAGGTTCACTGTTTTAACTTACCATTCAGTGCTCAAATAACTACACTAACTTTTGTTTTAATGGAGTGGTACTAATATTCACAGAATCACTTGAGAATAGATGGAAGCATGATAAAAGTTCACTCAACAACAAAGCAAGTAAACAACAAAAAAGAGGACTGTCACACAAAAAAGAGGCAAATTTCACTATATTTTCATCATTTTAATATTGTAGAGCAGAGAAAGAAAGACATACGAATGAGTAGATCATGGCAATAAATGCATGGAATTTATCTTACAAGTAGGAAAAGTGTTGTTAGAAAACCATCAATACAATCTAGTCTCAGACTACTATAGGAATTTCGACAACCAACATAGAAGGAAGCTTAATGACAAAGTTACAAGTTGTTTGCAAGCCATTTTCAAGCATTTTGCAGCAAACAAACTTTGAGGAGTAGGGTGGCTATCCAAGACCAATAATATTCGATTGTAGACATCCAAATAGTGTTGGAATTGTCCATTGGAAGTTTACTTTGGGTCATTAGTTGAAATGTATGTATTGTAAGTGGATCCCTCCACATCTATTTAAGATTATATTGTAGTATAAAAATGAAAACTTATTCAACCTCTCACCAAAATATCTAGATACATCCAATAGACTAAATAGTGCTACAAACTAAAGATAAACTTAGGGAATATTTCTTAAATCTGCCAAGAAGTACATATAACTCCATCCTACCTACCATCTAAAAAATTTGTACCTACTACAGCTTCAAATTCAACCACTATCTATAGAATAGAGACAACACATTCACATCCCAGCTAGAATAGATCATACCTTAGTCATGGCCTGTTAGGAGAGGGTATACACATTCACAAATAAGGTTAATCAACCCCAGAGGAATGATGCCCAAGTTAACAGTCCAAGAGCAACCCAGATAAATGAACACGGTCTACTTTATCAGCAACATAAAGGAATTATCATGCATTCTTCATGTGCTAACAAATGGAATTCAATTCAAAGGAAATTGTGAAATTATTAGTGAGTCCAATATGACTACAACAATAATCTAGTTCAAATGATGGAGAAAACCCATTTCTTAGCTATATGCAAGGTCCTTGATGGACTTGGAATAATGTTGGTGATAACAATTTGAATGAAGACTGAGCCAAAGAAGTTGAATGGCACAGTGGCCAACAGGTGGGGAGGAAGAGTTTCAGTATGAAACCACCAACAATCATCATAATAGATGAAGCAAAAAACTAAAAGAAGTGAAAACCCATCAAGTTGAGATTTAATATAAGAATGTGAAGTTCTTATTAGGAATGTGGGTCTGCCTAAGTTTCGATAAGTCTCATTAGAAAGCTGGTAAAACAAACTTTCAGAAAATAACAAATTCTAATCTCCAGTGTTGTTAATTTTTCCCTTCAAGATAACTCTAGGGAAAAGTATCAGAGAGTTTGAATTAAATTTTAATGTCCTTGTTTCAAGTTGTGTGGTGAGAAAAAGAAACAGTAATAATTATCTGTAAAATCACCTAAGTGTGAAAATAAAAAATAATAATGCCTAGTGAATTGACACTATTTGGTTATACATATATTCACGTTGCATCAAGTGGTAGATATAGGAAACATGCTCTAGGGGGGCCTACCACATACATGAACATATAAATGCATTTGGTATGGCCCTGAAACACATCTAGTACATTGGATTCCATTCACAATATGTCTTATTTTAGACCCGTATCTCAAAAAGTTGTTGTCCACCTTTTCAATGTTCAGGTTCCTTAAGACAACTTAAAGAAGAAACCAGTACTGGTATTGGGATGTGCTTTTTCTTTCCTCCAAGTGACCTTCCATACAATCTTTTCTCATTTCAAAGCAAATATTTTGGATAGACCCGAAACAAGGTGAAGGGCTTCCCTCCAGCTTCCAGCTCCAGAAAATACTACATTTGACTTGAGTTGAAGAGCAACCTTTCAGCTTTTGGGCATTCCAGCTATTATTTTTCTAAGAAATCATTTCTGACACGTGGATATTTCTTTAAAAGTGAGATCCTTTAGAATGTTTTGTTCATGTAATCAGTTATTGTGTGGTTAATGAACTTAAAAGACGTACATATGAGATACTTATCAGATGGCCTTCAAAAAAAATATCGGAAGTACAAATGAGCACTTTTTACATTCTTATGATGGACTTAAAAGACGTGAAATACATTTGGACTTTGGAAATTACTGTTTATCAAGTTCACATAGAAATTGGAAAAGAACATGAGAAACACAAAGGCAACAACTCTGAAGCAGAGCAGTGTGGAAAAAGAGAAGAAACGAGAAATATGTTATGAGCAACTACTATTGATTGTCTTCCTATTTAGATTTTGGGTCATCTAACTTACCCTTTTGCCATGTTTCTTTATTGTCAACAATAGATACATTCAGAACATTCTTCCCTTTGCTCAATAGTCTTAAAGCTAATCCATTCTTAGTTGCTTCTAGAAGCGCCTCTTTGCTGATTGTTTCTGGTGGATGTTTTGGTACATAAGTTACTGCATCTGTTACCAGTAATGTTCGAGATCTTTTGTGGTAGAATGCAACCTACACATAAGGCCCAATAACTGTAGCCATGTGTGACTAAATTTTATATGTTATATCGTATTCATATTCAATAATATTATAAGAATTGATCGATTAGACTACAAAATGTACTCCCAGGACAATCTCTCAAATTACTTAAGCCCTTCTTTAGATTCCATTCCTGGACGACTCCCTGTCATTATATCCTACGAGATGCAAATTTCTTGATCCTCACCAAGGGAAATTTCTAGAGTAGACTAATCAAATTATTCTAGAAAAGAAGCTAAGCATATTGAAGCAATGATCCAAAACAAAAACAAGATGCACTGGAGTAGTAGGAAATAAAAATAAATTTTACTCAAATTTACTGACAGTGATAAATTTTTCACTACATGCAGCTGAATATAATAATAAGAGCTTACCAACTTTAGGAGAAATAAGAACCTTTTGCTCAATCTCATAACAACATGCACTCAAATCTGTGTTGGATTTATTGCTTGAATGTATATTTAATGGGGAGATATAGTTGAGCCACAACCAAATCCCGTGCTTATGCATTACAATACACATTATGTGATGTAATTGACTTGGAAATAGAGCATTGTAAACAGAATTGAACCCTTCCATACATACTACCCACTTATGCACAAGGAGACTTTGACCTCAGCTTTGAAAAATTGAATGTTCCATTGCAGAGAGTGCATTGGCACTGGTGATTAGCATTGGTTTTGAATTTCGACAGCTCAAAACTTGACCTAAAGTAGTGAACTAATCTAGAACAGAATCCTTGGAATCAACTCTGAAAATAGAGAACCTTGCATTATTCTAAGAGTAGAGACCAAATTTCAATTCTGTAGAAAATCCATGTTGGTGATACCTGAGGGCTATAAGTCCCATATTTACAGATCATGTCTACATTGCTGTTAGTGTTGCAAGACTTTTCCATGAAGAAAAAAAAAATATAATTCCATGTTTGTTTGAGTTCTAGGTGATCATGAACATTTATCGCATACCCAATCATCCAACTAAAAGAAATAGAACGGTACCCCCTTGTTTGGAATTTTACTTTTACTTTCATCAAAATATTCCACTTCTCCAGAGAAAACCCATCTCTATTGAAGAAATGATCTCTCCTATACATCTACATCAATGATTAGGTGTCTTCTATCCAAAAATAACATTGGGGGTAGATTGAATTTTATCAAAAACACGTCTTATCAAAACACATCTTATAATCTCTTTACCGAGATTTTGTAAAGATTGCTTCTAATTTTGGGACAGGAAACTTGGTATCTCAGATTCTCAAGTAGCCAGAATTTGTTTTTTCTTTTTAGATTCTAGGGTATGCATTGGCTTGTTCCTAGTGAGAGTTAAATTTCACGATTTGTGGTTAAAGTGACGAGAGAAATTTTTACTATTCAAATCACACAAATATGCTATGCAACTATAGCGTGAATAAATATCTGACAGTTGAGCCACACTCCTAGCTCAAACGAGAAAGTGCCGACCATCAGAGGTGTACCCTGGACAGTCTTGGCATTTTCCTGACAACAATATTCCTTACTTTAAGCCTCAAGTGCTTCAGAGCATCCATACTTTACTCTATTCACCAAAATTTAAAACTGATATTTCCTTGAGTTGCAAATCCCTAGGTGAAATGGCATTTAACACATCTTCCAAACAATCTCAGTGCATATTTGAAAGACAATTAAGCATCACTCTACATGTTTATAATGTCATTTAATTACTAAGGCATTATTTCTGGTTGAATGAAAGATTAGCTACTTTTCCACATAGAAGAGAAAAAATCGAATCCAGGCATATTAATGACCACTCACATGACAACAAAATGGGAATATCCACTGCAAGAAGAGGCTTTCAAAATGCAAGTTCATTAATCCAAACATCTAAAAGCATGCATATACAAACAAAGATACATAGTCATGTGAACAGATTCACGGCTCTGCAAAAGAGACAACGTCGATAAAATTGCTTTCTTTGCGTTTGCACATTTATCTTCTGACCTTCACAGAAGTCACAAACCACCCATCCTTTCCCCTTGCAAGGATCACAAAGGATGCCAGCACCCGTTACTTCCTAGAATGTAAATCATGATTCATAAAATAGTTAAAAGTCAATAAACTTATATGCATTCTAAATACCAATCAAGAAACAAATTCAAGTATATACTATAGTTACATCAAAAGCTCACAAGTACAGTAAACAACACAAGTGTGTGTGTATATATATGAAACACGTTCAAGTGTATACTATAGTTACATCAAAAGATCACAAGTACAACAAACAACACAAGCATGTCTGTATATATATATATATATATATATATATATATATATATGAATGAAATAAGTGCATGGGATACAAGAAATACTGGAGAGGGTATACGAAGGACAAAATATTTAAAATTATAGTCCATCATAATCAACTAGGGCATACTAATTGGTATCACCATTAACTGATACATATCCTTTATTGCAGGAATCTATGGAAAAATAAGTTTATATCCTCCATTGCATTATTAAGACACCTACTAATTTTTTCGCGGAGTAGAAATAGAGAAAAGTGCTTATATATACTTACTTGTTGGGATTGAAGTGAAGATTCCCTGTGGGTAATTCTCTGTGTAAAAGCAGGCCTGGAGTTGGACCACAAAAAAGGTGGAGGTAAGATGTTTCTGATTGGATTTGCAGAGATCTTTGTACTTGCCGTTATTATTTTTCTATAGTATGTGTTTGTAGATTCTAGGATTTGAATATTGCTGCTGTTTAGATAGGTTTCCAGCTTTATCACTACCTAGGGATTTTCAGGATTATTCTTTGAGTGCAGAATATGAACAATTATAGTGAGAGCTAGGCACTTTTAAGGATCTATCTAAATTTTTATAATCTATTTTCTGTGCAGCTACCCTTCCCTTGTAGAACGCTTACTACCAGAGATACGTGATTACTAATTTAGAATATTGAGGCTGCAGCCTTATATGCCATCATTGTGAAGGAAGTCTTGATAATTTTGATTGGCTTCTGTGGATGGTCTCATATTCCCGGAGAACTAGTGCAGAGAGAGGTATTTTGAAGGTGGTTCTCAGCATTACCAAGATTACTACTAGTTATGTAGGATGCACCAATTTGTCAAGTGAAATTGAAGTGGAATGATTGCGAGATGTCAATTGATTGATACATTTTTAGATCTTTTCAAAATGATCGAGAATTTTGAAGTCAGAGATGAGCCATCAATTGATCTTTGATCGTTTCTCAATTTAGTTGTGTATCTCATATAACACTTGCAATTTTTTTTTCCTGTTAACAGATGCTTTTGACATTTATACTTTTTTGTATTTGAGTAGTGGAATATCAGTCTACTCATCAGGTTAAATTCCAGGCGCAAGTCCTGGGTGATTATGACATAAGAGTATGGACTTAGCCAGATGAAAAATAGTTGTAATTACTTATTCATATTTTTAAGGGCCATCGTATTGGTAAAAATAGGCTGCTTATGGGCCTAACAAATTCAGGCCAATTGTAATCCTCTTGGAGCTAGACAGAAGGAAATTTCCATCCTGAAAAACAAAAAATTGCATCCATCGCTTGGGTTTAAACACAAAAAAACATAAACTTGCATCCATTGCTTGGGTTTAAACACTAATATCTGATATAGGGTTTGATTTCTCATGTAGGGTTTCAGAGAACCCTCGTGCAACAACCATATTTTGAAATTATAGGATTAAGAAGAAAATATCGGCACATATTGGCAAATCGAAAAATATTGCCGATAGCCATTACAATCGGCGCAGTGAAAATGAAACTGTATGAAAATATGTGAACATTCACACAAAACCTTGGACAACAATCGGGTATTAAAATAGGGCACAAGAAGTATATAATTTGATGTGGAAAAATCAAATAACAACAAAAACATGCATCACATACATCAAATAAGGGAAAACAAATGGGGATAAAAAATAGACTAGCGTACCTTAGCGGGCCATGCCGAAAATCCCTTGACATTGGCGAGTACAATATCTCCGAGCCTCCATTGTCTGCAGGCAGCAGGAGCCTCCATTGTCTACAGGAAGTTTTTTTTTCTCCTCATCTTTTAGCCAGTGCCATGTCGTAAAACCGTGATGGCAACAACAAACGTAACCCTTCTTATTAATCCTGACTGGCATACCCTGAACAAGAATTATACCCTCCCAGTCCTCCTCATCCACAATTTCCATAACACCTTTAATTCCCAGATGCCACAATAGTGTTAATGCCTCTAACAATTGGTTACCTGTTAAATTATCGATTAATATTTTACAGTAGCAATCTTTTCGTGGCTCCTTGGAAAATGGAGGAATGGGCTCACGATGGAGGATATGTTTGCCATGCCTCTTAGGGATATTCTATGATATGGAAAGTGTCATATAATGTAAATATTTTTACTTTATATGAATAAAATATAAATTTTTATTGGTTTTCTTTGATGGGAAGTATTTATTTGGTTTTCGCATTATTAAGAGCATCACATTCCACCCTTTTTTACCCTGTTTTACATCTTTCAATAAAAAAACTACAAGGGTAATTTAATAAGTTTTTTTTTGTATAGGTTTCATATTAAAAAATGATCATTTATTTATAAGTTTTAGATATGCGTGGTTATTATGACAGGTGGTAATCCGGCCCTTGGCTTAAATAAATGACCATGTGATGTAAATTTCATAATTTCGTTTTGTATGAATTCCTAGTAATGAAACTACCTGGTTTTCTTCTTTGAGATTCCCATGAGACATCAACATTGTTAGAGACACTCTTATGACCAGGTCTAAAATTGTTTTTAAAAACTTCCAAACCTTTATTGCAAATACAACAACTTAGTAAATATTGTGGAATCTATACACAAATATCCCAGACCCAATCAAGTCAAATATAGTGTATTTCAATCCCAAAATTTTCATGGATCCTTGGAAAATGGAGGAATGGGATCACGATTGAATCAACCAGCCACAATCGATAGAATAAAGAATGGAACACTGATTGCAATTGAATATTACGATGTAGTTTAACAATTTTGACGGTCCGCTCAATCTTGACCCAACCTATTTATATCGACCCAACCCATTTATATCTCAAGATTTAACATCTCCACCCTCCCATTGATATATAATTTATTCTTTGGCGTGTTTATGTATAACCAATAGGGAGTTTAATCCCCTCCCTCTCGACCACACAGGATTTCATCTCTTCTTCTTAAAGTTGTATTTTCTTTTATTTTTTAACTAATGAGAAAAAAAGAAAAAAGGTAAAAATTCAACAAAATAGATTTAAGAAAATTAGCAAAGAAATCGATTGCTATATGGATGTTTTCACCATAATGTCATGTTTGATGTTTTGTCATGGGCCCTAGTCTATAATGTCATCTCTATGTGGGAAATATTTGGCTTACAAGCAAGAAATGGTCATTTCAGGCTCTGTGCGACCAAGAATAATTATCATTGATTGGGCCATATTATCAATTCAAAACATAACGTCTAAGGGTAAGGGGCTCATGGGTCATGTGTGATGCCCTATACCACCTCAAAGGACCTATATACTACATAGATAATATTTAGCCAATGAGTAAGATATGTTTGTCATTTTGAGGTTTGACACACCAAGTATGGCTTTCAGTCCCTTGGCCATGATTTGATGTGAAAAGAGTTATTGGGCCAAAACATTTTTTCTTAGGGCTCATGAACTATGTGTGGGGCCTTCGGCCACCACAAAGCCCTATAAAGGGAATATTGGCATGTGAGAAAGATATAGTACCTCTGTTATGAATTTTGGTTAACCATGGATATTTTTTGTAACTTAAGCAATGGCAAGGTCAAAAGACATAGCCTTAGGCCATAACATTTTCATTTGGCCTATAAGAAAAATATGGTCATAGAAGATTCTACATAGGGCATAACAGAGAAATAGGAAATACAACAACGATGGAGAATCCTTTTCATTTGTTCTTAGAAATCACGCTACCTGACATAAAATTATAAAGAAGCCACATGAGTTGATTCAATACCCAATTCTTTCCATCTTCGTTATTTTGATTCAATTCCAAATTCTCTCCATCTTCAATGATCCTATTGAAGGAAAATGCACTGATTTCTTTAACAAAATGTGGAATATGGAAGCTGGGAGGTCATCCAGAGGCTCCATGAGAAAGCATTATCATGACTGGTACTTGAGTAATAGGTGGTTTGAGAGCTGCTTGTTATAAAGCCAAATCTTTGCAGTGTTGCATGCCCGATCCATTAGTCCCTATAACAGAGCAAGCTCACCCAGTTCGTTCTCAACATCCAATGATTGTATGGATTTGGCCCCTTGTCCACGAAATTCATGTACCCTCGTAGAGTTTGAGGTATGGCTACTCAGATTAGGTCTCCTGGTTAGGTATTATCCCGGCTATTCCTAATTAGTCCATCTGTGTGAATCCGTCTCATAAAACATAGTTGTAAATGCCAATATGTAGTAATACAAAATCCAATCGTGAGATATCGATTTAAATTTTGGTGACCTAGCATCAATAGAACCACCATCATAGGTATATATTATATAGTATATGAGAGAGAAAAATCTAAGACAAAGATAGTAGAGGCATCAACAACGGTAGAGCTCCTATTTTACTTTGATCCATCCCAAAAAACCAGGATTTCAACGGCCTGGCTCGAGAATCAAGACACCCACGTTGCCAACTGGGCACCCTGATAAGTCCTCATGGGTGGAATAATATTAAATCCTCTCACGACGAAATTAAATCCTCTCATGGCCGAATTGGGGACAGACCAGATAGACCAAATTGATACTCATAACCTTGAATCCATAGATTGATTTAGCAAAAGCCCCTTTGGGAAATGGGTAGTTGCACATAGATCTATATTTGAAAAATCCTTCATGTTTTGCTTCGCCTCCCTATGAAACTTGATAGGTTTTAATCTATATTTTAATTTGTATAATGTATAAGTAAATAATATGTGTACATATTTAATTATATTAAATCACATAACATATGAACTATACATATTTATTTATATTAAATATTTTAACATATGAACTATAGTAACATATTTATATTAATTATATATTATTATTATATTTACATATTTTACCATTATTAAGGTGAAAGAAGTTTATATATCATAAGGGTGTTTATAAAATATTTACCTATTTTATAAATTCAGTTAAGTATTATATTTACATTTATTAGAAGTATAGTATGGATGGACTATGAATGTATGGATTTTAAGATAATTCCCTAAAATGAAGCATGTTTTGTTGGGAGAAAGAAAATTGGAACAATTTCAAC
Source organism: Pseudotsuga menziesii (assembly GCA_001517045.1). Classification (NCBI taxonomy): domain Eukaryota; kingdom Viridiplantae; phylum Streptophyta; class Pinopsida; order Pinales; family Pinaceae; genus Pseudotsuga; species Pseudotsuga menziesii. The sequence goes on along the minus strand of LPNX010996669.1, from coordinate 434,453 downwards.
ATTATGTTTCCCTTGTGGTTTGAATTTTGTACTTTGGTGGGGTGTTTTAGAATAATCCCACTTGTTATGCATGCTTTAAATGGTAAACATATCCCATATGCTTTAAATGATGACGATGATGAACTAGATGACAATGACAGTGATGCTGTTTTTGATGATGACAATGATGGAAATGATGATGATCATGGTCATCATCGTCATATTTGTCATTGTCATCATGATTATCACAATAGGCATCATCATCGGCATAATCATCATCCATGTCATCATGATAGCCATTGTCCTTGACATCATCATCATCATCATTATTGACATTTTCATTAGTTATTCATCATTACCTTTTGGCATAAGAAATAACATCTACCCAAAATATGTGATTAGTGGAAAAGGGTCATGGAGGACACACACGATTTATGCATGACAAATAACAACTTATTTTTAAGATGATCAACATCATCATTTTCATTGTATTCATCATCATTGTCATTGTCATCATCACCATCATCATCATTCATTTCATTGCCATCATAATCATCGACAATGTCATCATTTCCATTATCCTCATCCTCATCATCATAATCGTCATCATCATCATCATTGTCATTGTTATCCTCATTATCAATAACATTATCATCATCATCATAACCATCCTTAATATCATAATCGTTATCCTCATTTTCATCTTCAACATCTGGGTGTAAAATTGGATGCAAAAGTGGATTAAAACATGGATGCAAAAAAGGATGCAAACATGGATGCAACAAAAGTAGGCGCATAATGGGGTGCCCCAAAAATGGATGCAAAAGGTGATGCAAAAGTGGATGCAATCATGGAAGAAAAACATGATGAAAAAATTGGCACAAAAGTGGATACAACCATGGATATAGAATTGGATACAAAATTGGATGCGAAAGTGGATGCAACAAAGGTAGATGCAAAACTAGATGCAAAAGTAGTCGTAACACCCAACGCAAAACTTGATGCAAAAGTGGATGAAAAAATGGATGCATAAAGGGATGCAATAATTGATGTAAAATTGGATTCAAAAAAAGATACAAACGTGAATGCAAAAGTTGAAGCAAAAGTGCGTGTAAAAGTAAGCGCAAAAATGGGTGTGAATTGGGACGTGACAAAAGTGGATGCAATAGTAGATGCAAAAAAATACGTAAACATGGATGAAAAATGGGATGCAAAAAGGGATTAAAACGTTGGTGAAAAAGTGGATGAAAAAATTAATGCAAAAGTGGATGCAAAAATGGCTAAAACAAAACGAGATGCAAAACTAGACTCAAAACAGGATGTGAACTTCGATGCAAAACTTGCCACATGAAGGGATGCAAAAAGATAAGCATAAGTGGATGTAAAAAAGGATGCAGAAGTGGATGAAAACAAGGGCGTAAAAGTTGAGGCAAACATGGGCATAAAAGGGGGCGTAACAAGAGTAGATGTACAAACTGGGCACAAAATTAGGTGCAAAACTAGGCTCAAAACCTATCGCAAAACCTGATGCAAAACCTGGTGCATAACTAGGTGCAAAACCCGATGCAAATTACGCCATAATTTGAGCTAGATTTAGAAAAATGACGCAAAAAATTCCTAAAATAGCACCAACCCATGAAATTGCACCATTATGTCCAAAAAATGAATAAAAATACATTGAAAGATGGTCGAGACACAAAAAAGGATGCAAAAAGAGACCCTAAATCCAGTTTTTGTTGTAGTGGAGTTGACCACTCCATATAATCCACAACAAAATGGGGTTGTAAAAAGGAAGAATAGAACGATCATGGAAGCTACAAGGGCAATGCTTCATGATCAAGATCTTCCCATGCATCTATGGGTAGAATCAGCTAGAACAACTGTGTATGTACAGAACCGTACTCCACATAGAGTACTCGAGAATAAGACCAGGGATGATTTTAAGGAACCATACTTATTTAAAAGTGTATAAATGATGGTGAATATTACCAATTCTTATAACGCCAAATATAAAATGATTGGCAATATTTTTCAAAAAATATTTTAATTTACAAGGATTTTATATCGTTTATATAATAATTTGGCAATTTTTAGGGTGAAAAGCTTAACCACATCAAAATTGGGCGAAACAGGGCTTCAAAAAATAAAAAAAACGACGAATCTTTTTTGGGAGAAAAACATGGAAAAATAGCCCACTGGGCTAAACTTCGCCCCTAAAATTATCCCTAAACAAGACACCTGAAGAAGTGTTTTTCGGCAAGAAACCAGAGGTCAGTCATCTCAGAATATTTGGTTGTCCAGTGTACATACCATTCCAAAAGAAAAGAGGACGAAGTTAGATCCTTCAGGAAAGAAGGGTATATTTGTGGGATACTCTGAAAGCTCAAAGGCTTACAGAATATACTTCCCAGGATTCAAGAATATTGACATCAGCAGGGACGTAACATTTGACGAAGACTCAGCTTACAACAAATCCAGAAAGAGACCTGTTGAAGAACCTGAAGAAACAGAAGTACCCAGAATTCATGACACAACCATGAACGAAGCAATTCCAGAAGAAGATCAAGAAATAGAAGAACCTAAAGAACATGTAGATCCACCTTAGGAAAAGAATCCTCATAAGAGGAAACTTGCTTGGGTACGAGAGGCTATCCAAGGTGTAGAAATATATGGGGCTCTAGAAGAGATACACAGAGAGAGGAAAAGAACCAAGTCCTACTCCAGTTATGTATCCCTATTATGTGAATTCATTGATAAAGAACCTTCCAACTATGAAGAAGCGGCAGAAAAGAAAGAATGGAAGGATGCTATGATCGAAGAGTATCAATTGATTATGAAGAATGATGTTTGGGATGTTGTCCCAAGACCAGAGGGGAAGTCTGTTGTGACTTCCAAATGGATCTATAAGATCAAGCATGCTGCAGATGGTAGCATAGAGGAATATAAAGCAAGATTTGTGGCTCGTGGTTTCTCCTAGAAAGAAGGAATAGATTATGAAGAAACGTTTGCTCCTGTAGCCAGATATACATCCATCATATTAGTACTTGTTTTAGCTGCACTAATGAAGTGGAAATTACACCAGATGGATGTCAAGATAGCTTTCTTGAATGGTGTAGTAGAAGAGGTAGTATATGTGGAGTAGCCACTCGGATTTGAGACACATGACAGAGAGACTCATGTGTGTAAGTTAAAGAAATCCCTGTACGATTTGAAACAAGAACCTTGGACATGGTACGACATAATTGACAGCTTCCTATCCAGTTTGGGCTTTACCAAGAGTAAAATGGATTCCAACCTTTACTACAAGGTTGAAGAAGGGAACCCGGTGATAATCCTACTGTATGTAGATGATCTATTTGTGACAGGTGAGGATGGGTTGATTGTTGATACAAAGAGGAAGCTTGTTGCCGAGTTCGAAATGATGGACTTGGGTATGATGCACTACTTTCTAGGCATGGAGGTGTGGCAGAATGGAGATGGAATTTCCTTGGGACAAGGGAAGTATGTAGTAGATATCCTGAAGAGGTTCGGGATGATGAAATGCAAGGCCATGACCACACCTATGGCATCGAACCTAAAGCTATTGATTGATGCTTCATTAGAATCGGTTGATGCTACAATGTATCGTCAGATGATTGGGTCCTTGATGTACCTGACAAATACGAGACCAGATATTTGCTTTGTTGTGAACACATTGAGCCAGTTCCTGACGGATCCAAGACATGTTCAATTGATTGCTGCAAAGCATATTCTGAGGTACCTGAAGGGTATAGTTGATTATGGGCTCAAGTATGAGGTGAATTAGAAGATTAACCTGGACATTTATGTGGATTCAGATTGGGCAGGTAGTGCCATTGATAGAAAGAGCACTTTAGGATGTTTCTTCAGTATGGGATTAGGTGTGATCTCCTGGTTTAGCAGGAAGCAATCTTGTAAGGCACTGAGTACAGCCGAAGTAGAGTATGTTGCAGTTTGTTTAGCTAGTTGCGAGGCAGTGTGGCTGAGAAAGCTACTGTCTGATTTATTTGATCTCCAGATGGATACTACTTGTATATATTGCGACAACCAAAGCTGTGTGAAGTTGTCGAAGAACCCAATGTTCCATGACAAGTCGAAGCATATTGAGATCAAATATCACTATATCTGGGATATGGTGCAAAGAGGAGCAGTGAAGCTCTAATATGTTGCGACGTACAAGTAGATAGATGATGTGTTGACCAAACCATTAGCTATAGTGAAGTTTGAGTACTTCAGGGAGAAGCTTGGTGTTCTCCAAATCGAGGTTCCCTCCAAAGGGAATTGACATGTTTGTTTTCCTTTCTGACATGGTGGAAGGTTGAGCTTCACATGGTCAGATGTAAGTGTAGAGATGCTTTGATGTGATTGTGGGTTGCGTTACCACATGATCAGTGCATAGATATTCTAATGTGATTGTGGGATGTGTTCCCACATGATCAATGCAGAGCCATTTTGATGTGATTGAGGGATGTCTTCCCACATGATAAAATATAAGTGCAAAGATATTTTGATGTGATTGTGGGATGTGTTCCCACATGATCAGTGCAAAGCCATTCTGATGTGATTGCGGGATGTGTTCCCACAGATCAGATGTAAGTGCAGAGCCTTTCTGACAAGATGAGGTCGGATGTAAGTGCAACGCCTTTCTGACAAGATGAGGTCAGATGTAAGTGCAAAGCCTTTTTGACAAGATGAGGTCAGTTGTAAGTGCAATGTCTTTCTGACAAGATGAGGTCGGATGTAAGTGCAGAGCCTTTCTAACAAGATGAGGTCAGATGTAAGTGCAATTCCTTTCTGACAATATGAGGTCAGATGTAAGTGCAGAGCCTTTCTGACAAGATGAGGTCAAATGTGAGTGTTGGGCCTTTCTGACATGGGTTTTGGATGTGTTCCTCCCATGGTCAAATGTGAGTGCTAGGCATGCCTTTTTAACATGGTTCTTGGATGTGTTCCTCCCATGGTCATATGTAAGTGTTGGGCGGGCCTTTCTAACATGGTTCATTCCATGGTCAGATATAAGTGCTGAAAATGATGAAGACCTACATGAAGGATATGCCTACAACCAGCATGAAAAAGGGCAGGCTTTGTAGAAATTCCTGTGATGAGTAGAATTGAGATAGAACCAGTGATGATCCTGCAGTGATGATCTAGATCAAGTGATGATCCAGACTTGATGATGATCCAACAGTGATGATCCAGATCAAGTGATGATCCAGACTTGATGATGATCCAGTGATGATCCTGACTTGATGATGATCTAGATCCAGTGATGATCTAGACTTGATGAAGATGACTTGACGATGAAGATGACTTGGCGATGAAGATGACTTGTCGATGAAGATGAATTGAAGATGAAGATGACTTGATGATGATCCAGATGATACAGAGAAGAAGACTTGGGTTGATAAATTGTGTTGAGAGAATAGCTTCCTAGTTAAGAGGGAGAGTTGATGTATTGTAACTTCGAAATTTATTCACTTGTGTATCTTATGTATTGTACCCCGATGCTTATACCGAGAAGTATTTGTAATGTAATTGAGTCATGTCATGCCCCTATTCCTATCAAGAGATTCAACAATGTAAACAAGTCATGTAAAGTCATAGAGTATAACCATCCTTATTGATCAAGGGTTAAAGTCCCCGCAGTTGTGGGGCCCTAGGGTTATTAGACTCTCCTAGAGAAGTCAGTCTTAGTGAGCTATTGTCAAGTTGAGAATTAATATAAATAGAGAGGGAGCCTCTCTATTTAACACACATTCATAACATTCACTCACACTCAGTTGTAGCGCATAACTGAGAGAGAAATACGAATCTAGGACAAGAGAGAGAGAGACTACTGCTGTCGGGAGATCATCTTACTGTCTTTGGGTTTTACTTTTGGTGTTGATTCTATCTCTGAGGAAGTTGTGGGGTTTTCTCCTTCATAGTTTCCCTAAGGAAAATATTTATGTCCATTGTCTCTTGTGATTGAATGCTGTGCTTTTGTTATATTTTTAACATTAAGCTATAATTATATTAGGATCTTTAACTAAGAGAATAACAAGCACAACAATCAAACACAAGAGATAATGAACACAGTGTTTTTCCTCGGGGAAACCATAAATGGAGAAAACCCTGCAACTTCCTCAGAGATAGAATCAACACCAAAAGTAAGACCCCAAAACAGTAAGATGATCTCCTGAAAGCAGTAACCTCTTTCTTCCTATCCCTAGTGTCTTCTTCTTCCTCAGCTAAGCGCTACAAATGAGTGTGAATGAGTGTGTGATAAATAGATAGACTCACTCTCTATTTATACTAATTCCCGACTTGAAAATAACCTACTGGGGCCGACTTCTCTAGGAGAGTCTAATAAACCTAGTGCCCCAGAACTGCGGGGACTTTAACCCTTGACCAATAGGACGGTTACCCACAATGAATTCACATGATTTGTTTACATTATAGAACCTCCCGATAGGAACATCGGGGCATGACATGACTCAAGTACATTACAAAAAAATCCTGAAATAAACATCGGGGTACAATACATAAGATATTTGGATGATTACATTCCGAAGTTACAAATACATTAACACTCCCTCTTAACTAGGAAGGTATTCTCTCGACACAATTTATCAGCACAAGTATTCTTCTTTGTATCATCTGGATCATCATTGAGTCCTTGTCATATTCAAGTCATCTTCATCTTCAGATCTAGATCATCACTGGATTTGGATCATCACTGGAGCATCATCACTGGATCTATATCATCACTCGATCTGGATCATCACTGCTGGATCATCATCACTGGATCACCATCACAGGTGCTATCTCATGATTCTTCTCATCACAATAATTTCTACAGAGCCAACCCTTTTTCATGCTGGTTGTAGGCCTAACCTCCATGTAGGTCTTCTTCAGCGCTTATATCTGACACTAAGTCAGAATGGCCCGCCCAACACTTATATCTGACCATGAGAGGAACAAATCCAACACCTTGTCAGAAAGGAACGCCCAACACTCACATCTGACCATGTGGGAACACATCCCATAACCTTGTCAAAAAGGCTCTGCACTTACATTTGACCATGAGGGGAACACATTTTGCAACCATGTCAGATGGGATTTGCACTTACATCTGACCATGGGGGGAACAAATCCCTCAACCATGTCAGAAGGGCTCTGCACTTACATCTAACCATGGGGGGAACACATCCCGCAGTCATGTCAGAAGGGCTCTGCACTTACATCTGACCATGGGGGGAACACATCCCGCAACCATGTCAGAAGGGCTCTGCACTTACATCTGACCATGGGGGGAACACATCCCACAACCATGTAAGAAGGGCTCTGCACTTACATCTAGCCATGTGAGAACACATCCTACAACCTTGCTGGAGAGGCTCTCAACCCCAGGTTGAGGGTTCTTGGTAACTGACAAGGTGCCTCCATTCTCCTAGAGAATGGCATTAGCCCTTATATTTGATAAAGTGGGAACACATCCCTCAATCACATTAGAATGGCCATGCAATTAGATCTGATCATGTAGGAACACATCCCACAGTCATATCAGAATGGCCCTCAATCCTAGACCGAGTATTCCTGGTAACTAACCAGGCACCTCCATTCCAAGAATGGAAATAGCCCTTATATCTGATCATGTAGGAACCAATCCTATAGTCACATCAAAATGGATAAGCACTCATATCTGACATGGAAGGAACCAATCCTCTCACCATGACAGAATGGCTCAGTCCTTACATCTAACCATGGAAAGAACCAATCCTCTCACTTAATTCCCCTTGGAAGGAACCTTGATCTAGAGAACACCAAGCTTCTCCCTGAAGCACTCAAACTTCACTCTGGCTAATGGCTTCGTCAACACATCAGTTATCTGTTCATCCGTCGCAACATACTGAAGCTTCACTGCTCCTCTCTGCACAATATCCCTGATATAGTGATACTTGATCTTGATATTCTTCGACTTGTCATGGAACACCAGGTTCTTTGACAACTTCACACAAATTTGGTTGTCGCAGTATATACAAGTCGCATCTAATTGGAGATCAAATAAATAATACAGTAGCTTCCTCATCCATACTACCTCACAACTAGCTGAACATGCCATAATCTATTCCTTCTTTCTGGGAGAAGCCATGAGCCACAAATCTTGCTTTATATTTTTCTATGCTACCATCTGCAACATGCTTGATCTTATAGATCCATTTGGAAGTTACAACCGACTTCCCTTCTGGTCTTGGGATAACATCCCAAACATCATTCTTCATGATCGATTGATACTCTTCAATCATAGCATCCTTCCATTCTTTCTGTTCTTCCGCTTCTTCATAATTGGAAGGTTCTTTATCGATGAACTCACATAATAAGGCTACATAACCAGAGCAGGACCTGGTTCTCTTTCTTTCTCTATGATTCTCTTCTGCAGCACCATATCTTTCCTCACCTTGGATAACTTCTCGTACCCAAGAAGGTTTCATCTTATGAGGATTCTTCTCCCGAGGTGGATCTACCGGTTCTTGAGGTTCTTCAAATTCTCGATCTTCTTCTTGAGTTTCTTCGTTCATGGTTGTATCATGAATTCTGGGTGCTTCTGCTTCTTCAGGTTCTTCATTAGGTCTCTTTCTGGATTTGTTGTGAGCTGAGTCTTCATCAAATGTCACATCCTTGCTGATGTCAATATTCTTGAATCATGGGAAGTATATTCTGTAAGCCTTCGAGCTTTTGGAGTATCCCACAAATATACCCTTCTTTCCTAAAGGATCTAATATTGTCCTCTTTTCTTTTGGAATGTGTATGTACACTGGACAGCCGAATATTCTGAGATGGATGACTTCTGGTTTCTTGCCGGAAAAGACTTCTTCAGGTGTCTTGTTCTTGAGTACTCTGTGTGGAGTACGGTTCTGTACATACACCTCTGTTTTGACAGCTTCTTCCCATATATGCATGGGAAGATCTTGATCATGAAGCATAGCTCTTGTAGCTTCTATGATAGTTCTATTATTCCTTTCTGCAATCCCATTTTGTTGTGGATTATATGGAGTGGAAAACTCCCTCTTAATCCCTGAGTATTTGCATAATTCTTTGAATTCATTTGCTATGAATTCTTTGCCATTATCTGATCAAAAGGTCTTGATCTTCTTTTCTGTGTGGTTCTCGATCAAGGCTTTGAATTCCTTAAACTTGCTGAATACTTCATCTTTGTTCTTCATGAATTAAATTCATGTCTTCCTAGAAAAGTCATCAATGAAAGAAACATAGTATACATACCCACTTCATGAACTTGATGACATTGGACCGCATACATCAGAGTGGATGATTTCCAAGATTCCTTTTGCCTTGCTATTGCTACTTGGAAATGTCTTCTTTGTGTTCTTTCCTTTCACACATCCTTTGCAAACTCCATCATGTTTTGGTTGAATTTCTGGAAGACCTTCAAGAGATTTGCTTGCAGGTGGTAGTGCTCTGTAATGCACATGTGCAAGTCTTCTATGCCAAAGCTCATTTGGCTCTACTGTGTCATGGACTAAAGCTTGTTCTGGATGGCCCTTCAATTTGTATAGACCTCCTTCTTGTTCCCCAATCACTACTGCATCATTAATAATATTTCCCTTTGGCCACATGATAACTTGGCCATCTATAAATGCAACCCTCATGCCTTTTGCATCTAATGCAGATATGGAGAGGAGGTTCTTCTTTTGTCCTGGTACAAACAATACATCTTGCATCTTCATAGACTTTCCAGAGTCTAGCTTATAGGAGGATTCCCCACTACCTTTTATTGGATACTGGTAGTCATCCCCAAGTTTCACCTTGTGAGGTGAGTCATGTTCAGATAGTTTCACAAAGGATTCTTTGAATCCCGTCATATGTTTGGAAGCACCACTATCTATAAGCCAATCATTGCTTCCATGTGAGATAGTTCCTGTGAGAGCAGAGATCAACACATATTATTCATCACTTGAAGAATCATCACTTTCTTGTCTGAATCTCTTTGTGGAAGGTTCATCATCCTCTGCAGCATGAGCATGATGTCTTCTCTTGTTTCCCTTCTTCTTATGGGCCCTTAATCTTGTTTCTAGGAAAGTCTTTGGCAAAGTGTCCTCTTTCATCACATGCATAGCATCTTAATTTAGATAGATCTTTTCTAGAGTTATCTTTCAGGTGGAAGTTCTTACCTCTAGAGTGATGAGAGCTTCTTCTGCTTTTCTTGGAGTGGAACGTGCGAGCTTGATATTCACTTCCCATCTTTTCTTCTCGAGCTGCTATCCGAGCTTCTTCTTGAGAGTGTTCTTCCCATAGTCTGCTGAACTTGACTAACTTCTTTCTTGCACAGATTCCTTGAATAAAGGAGTCCCATGATCTAGGGAGACCATTCAAGGTGGTCATTACAATCTCTGAATTTTTCACTTCTTCATCTACTGCTTCTAGCTATTCCTTGATCTGAGAGACCCTTGTAAAGTAGGACTGGATGGTCTTTGCATTTTGGATCTTTACATTCTTTAGTTGGTTTCTCAGAGTCATTTTTCGATTTATGTTCTTCCCTTCGAACAATTTGGTTAGGGCATCAAACATAGCTTTAGGTGTCTTTAGGGAGGACACCTATGGTATGAGGTGATCCTTGATTGAATCAGCAATAATCCTCTTTGCCATAACCAACTTATTCTTGTGTAAGGCCTTAGCCTCATTTCCCTATGGAACTGGAACCTCCTCATTGATATAGGAGTCCAACTCATTTTCTTCTAGAACCAGGGAGATCCTATACTTCTAGGCTCAGAATTTATCATCTCCCTCAAGCTTTTCATCAAGCTTGGTATGATGAGACATCTTAACTGAGAACCTCAAATGGAAATACAAAAGATTTAGATCTTACCAGGTGAAGATGTCGGATCTGGAATTGGAGCTGAAATTCTGCAGTGCTAGTTCAGGAGCAGATTAGGGTTTGGATTTTTTAGAGTTCTGTTCAACCAAATGATTTGATCTTGATCTCTAAACTTCGATTTTGAGGAGGAGATCAATCTAGGCCTGGGCTCACTGAAAAATATCACTTCTGTGGAAAGCCCTAATTTCTAGCAGTAGTGTCAGGTCCAAAACTGAAAAAGCTCAGAATTGGATTCTGCTTCGACAGAAAGATGCGCCCTAGGGAGGAGAGTTAATCCAACCTTCTTTTTCTGAAAATATATGGAGAGAGATCCACAAAGTAGGAAGCCCTAGTTCTTGCAGTTGCATAATGTCTTCTTCTCAGGTTAGCTCTGATACCATGTTAGATTTTTAACATTAAGCTAGCATTATATTAGGATCTTTAACTGAGAGAATAACAAGAACAATAATCAAACACAAGAGACAATGAACACAATTTTTTTCCTCGGGGAAACCATAAATGGAGAAAACCCCGCAACTTCCCCAGAGATAGAATCAACACCAAAAGTAAGACCCCAAAACAATAAGATGATATCCCGATAGCAGTAACCTCTTTCTTCCTAGCCCCAGTGCCTTCTTCTTCCTCATCTAAGCGCTACAACTAAGTGTGAGTGAGTGTGTGATAAATAGAGAGACTCACTCTCTATTTATACTAATTCCTGACTTAACAATAACCTACTGGGGCCGACTTCTCTAGGAGAGTCTAATAACCCTAGTGCCCCGGAACTGTGGGGACTTTAACCCTTAACCAATAGGAGGGTTACCCACAATGTCTTGACATGACTTGTTTACATTATAGAACCTCTCGATAGGAACATCGGGGCATGACATGAATCAAGTACATTACAGACACATCCCAGAATAAACATTGGGGTACAATACATAAGATATATGGACGAATACATTCTGAAGTTACAAATACATTAACAACTTGTTATTCTCTCAAATAATATCCTAAGATCATATAGCTTAAATGTTAAAAATATAATAGACAGAGAATAAAGTGCATGAACCCACCCAGAGAAAGAGTCTGTTCAGGACTAAATGCGAGCCAGAAGGGAAGTGTTGTAAGATGGTTATTGATAGCGGTAGTACCAATAATTTGGTCTCCACTGATATGGTAGATAATTTGGGATTGAAGAGGATGAAACATCCAACTCCTTACAAAGTGTCCTGGTTGCAGAAAGGACATCAACTCTTGGTGAATGAGCATTGCAATGTGGAGTTTCAAATTGATACTTATAATGATGTGGTATTATGTGATATAATGCCTATGGATGTATGCCATATACTATTAGGGAGGCCATGACAATAAGACAAAAAAGTTGTTCATTATGGAAAAAAAAAAACTTATTCTCTGAAAAGGATTGAAAATGACATACATTGTCACCATTGGAGGATGAAGTAGTTCAAGAAGGTTCAGGGTTGAATATTTTGTTGATGACTCAGAAAGAACTATTATAATAAGTCAAGAAGGAGGATGTGCTACACTATTCTCTTGTTGGAAAACCAAAGGTAATATTAACCTCTACAAATTTAGATGATTTTCCCACTGAAGTTAGAATCTTGCTTGATGAATATCTTAATATTATTGTGAATGAGTTACCAAATGTTTTACCTCATGTGAGAAGTATTAGTCATCATATTGAATTAATACCTGGTGCAAGTTTACTTAATAAGGAAGCTTACAGACTAACTCCTCAAGAGAATGAAGAGATCAAACAATAGGTACAAGAGCTGCTAGATAAAGGTTTGGTGAAAGAAAGTTTGAGTCCTTGTGCAGTACCCACTGTGCTTAGCCCAAAGAAGGATGGTGGATGGTGAATGTGCACTAACTCCAGAGCAATTAATAAGATCACTATCAGGTATATATTTGTAATAGACTGGTTTTGACATCGTTTGCATTAAATGCATATGATGTATATATTGTAATTAATCGTGGTGTGGAGCTAAAGGAAAAAGCCCCACCATCGATTTAATGTTTTATGTTTCGATGATTAAATCGGTGCCAATGGTATTTTGTGCTAGCCAGGAATGTTATGATTTTAAAATCATCATGTAAATATGCAATTAATTAAAAACCCACAACCAGCTATGTCAATGCAAGAGTAATGAGATGGGGCGTGATTTCCTAAGGATCAGGGGAGGGGGGGGGGATATTCAACCTTTGGGCCAATGGGGAAGAGCTAAATGTCAGCAAAAGAACCCAAGAGAGTAGTTAACTACTTTCCTTGTCTTATTCACCAACCAATTTAATAGGGGTTAATTGGGTAGTTATTGCATTGGGGAAATGCATGCATGGGCAACCGTCAGTTTTGGCAGAGATGCCAGTCCTTGACCTCACACATGCCCAAAGAAGGGGGTGGATCACATTTTCAGTCCCTCATGTGGGAAGAAAACCCATTCCACCTTCACGCAAGGGAGTTGGCCATAGGTAGTCACAGAGGGAGTCGAAGCTCACTACTCACGCATGAGAAATTCCTTATGTGCTCATGCGCATGCAGACAATTGCTGGATGCACTCACGTGGTGTATATTACTCCCATTTGTGGTCGTTGTGTGTTCCCCCTCACGAGGGCAGTCATTCTTTGCAATTTATTCAAGCAGGAACTCATTTTTTTGGTGAAGTCAGGGAGTGGGAGAATAGACCCATGATTTTCTGAGGGTGTTGAGTCTGTTTTGGCCACATAAGGGCCAAAACGTCCCTGAGAAATCGAATTTGCTGTTCTAGGTGTTGTTGAGTCTGTTTTGGCCATGTTAGGGCCAAAATGTCCCTGGGGATTGAATTGTTGTTAGGGGATGTTCTCACCCTTCTTGGTGATTTGTTTTTGTTGCCCAACTATTTTCCTCAACCCAGTATTGTGTAACTTGCTGTGCATGCCTTTGATGTGTGGATTTGAGCTGTTTTTGGAGTGGAAATGGGGTCTAAGATAGCTTGATAAACCTAGTGGAAGAAGGAACCTCATAGACAGAGCTAGAGAGATGGATTTGTTCTTTACACACCCTGAATAGTACTGGAAGGGAAGGCATGGCTTGAGGTACTGCATAGAAGAGAAGGGGATTCTTCCTTGTGTTGAGTGTGTGGATGTTTTAAAAGTTAGGGTAGATCTAGTGCAGGTATCCATGGCTCTTTAATTGAGCTCACTAGCTTATCAACCAACCTTTCCAGCTCCTCTTTAACCTGATAAACCCAACTATGTTGGCTTGGCTAAATTTTGTGTATCCTTGGCTATGTGTGATCCTGATAGTGTTCCCCTTATTCCTTGTGGAAATCATGCCCAGCTCGGGGGTGGCAGTGTTGCTGAGAGATTGATGAGCACACTGGCCTATGGTTTGGTGGAATGTTTCAGTGACGTAGCTGGTTGCGGGACAAGATTATTCTAAGATAAGTATCTCGTGTTTAAATCCTTACAACTGTGTTTTGTTTTATAACTTAGATGAACATGTTAAATGTTGTGGATGAATTGCTTCCGCTCTTTAATGAATTAGACATCTGCACATGTACTTTATTTCATTGCATTTTATATTGTGTTCATGGGGCTTAGTTTTCCTGGATTAGCTAGCAGCCATGTCATGGTTACATCCTCTCCACCAAGTAGAGGGGTGGGGACATGACAATATTTCCTTTACCCCACATTGATGATTTGATGGATTTTTTGGGTTGTTCAATGTATTTTTCAAATATAGTTTTGAAAAGTGGTTATCATCAAATAAGAATAAGAGAAGGGGATGAATGGAAGACTGCATTCAATACTAATAATGGATTGTATGAATGGTTAGTAATTCCATTTGGGCTTACTAATGCACCCAGTACTTTTATGATATTGATGAATGAGATCTTGAAAGAATACACTGGAAAATTTGTGACAGTGTATTTGGATGATATTCTGATATTCAATCAAAATAAAGAAGAATATTTGAAACATCTTAAATTGGTGTTGGAAACGATGCAAAAGGAGAAGCTGCTGATAAATATGAAAAAGTGTTGTTTTCGAAAGAAAGAGTTGATTTATTTGGGATTCGTAGTTTCAGAAGAAGGGTTGAATATGGATCCAGATAAGGTGCAATCAATTTTAAGTTGGATAATTCCAAGAAGTGCATATGAGGTAAGGAGTTTTCATAGACTTGCAAGTTTTTATAGAAAATTCATTAAGAATTTTAGTCAAATTTGTGAACCTATAATAGACACCTTCAGGGGAAGTAGAAAACCTTTCAAGTGGACAGAAGCAACTGACATAAATTTCAAATTGTTGAAGAAGAAGATCAACGAGAAGCCTATTCTAGCATTGCCAAGTTTTGTTAAGTTTTTTCAAGTAGAGATAGATGCTAGTGGGAAAACAATTGGGGTTGTTCTGAGTCAAGAACATATACCAGTAGCATACTTTAGCGAGAAGTTAAATGAGGAAAAACAAAAGTATTCCTCATATGACAAGGATTTATATGCTGTTGTACAAGATCTCAAGAAATGGAGACATTACTTGATGCCCAAAGAGTTTGTGTTATATTCTGATAATCATTCTTTGCGGTTTATAAATAGTTATCCTGAATTGAATCAGAAACATGCTAAGTGAGTGGAATTTTTGTATAACTTTACCTTTGTGATCAAGCATACAAGTGGAAAATCTAATAGAGTTGATTATGCTTTAAGCAAAGTAAGTTTGATCTTGCAGGAAATTAAGGTCACTTCTTTGGGATTTGAAAGTTTAATTAATATGTATAAATAAGATGTGGATTTCACAGATATATATGCATCCTGTGAGAATCTAGTTACCCATAATAGAAGCCAATGGTTGGACTACATGTTACAAGAAGGATTGATTTTCAGAAATAGTAAGTTATGTATTCCAAAATGGTCTATGAGAGAAAATTTAATACATGAGAAACACAGGGGAGGTCTATCAAGACATTTTGGACAGGATACAAGTTTTTCTCAGGTGAGTACTTTATTTATTTATTTTTGGCCAGGAATGAATCACGATGTAGATAATTTTGTTGAAAAATGCAGGATATGTCAACATGCCAAAGGGAGAAGACAAAATACTGAACTATATCAATCCCTACCCATTCCATCTAGGACTTGGGATTCCATTAGTATGGATTTTGTTCTAGGATTTCCTAGAACTCAGAGGGGAAATAATTCTATTTATGTAGTAGTGGATAGGTTTTAAAAAATGGCTCATTTTATTTCTTGTAATAAAACCAATGATGAAACAAACATTGCTAATTTATTCTTTTCATAAATTGTAAAGTTGCATGGTTTATCTTTAAGCATTGTGTCTGACAGGGATACTAAATCTATTGGTCATTTTTGGAGAACTTTGTGGAAGAAGTTGGGAACCAATCTCAGTTTTAGTTTATCTTATCACCTCAGAATGATGGTTAGACTGAAGTTGTGAATACAAGCTTGGGAAATTTACTGACAAGTCTTGTTTATGAAAATCCAAAACAATGGGATTTAACTCTTGCTCAAGCATAGTTTGCTTACAATGATTCACCTAACAGTAGTACAAGTATGCGTTCTTTTTAGATTGTATATGGAATGCATTCAAGGGGAGTATATGAACTTAGAAATCTGGGAGGACAGGATAGGAGAAGTGTAGATGGTGAAGATTTTGCATCTAGCATGCATGAGCTATAAGAAATTGTTAAGAAGAAATTGCAAGAAAGTGTTTGGAAATACAAACAAAGAGAAGATATGAAAAGAAGGGAAGTTAATTTTCAGGTTGGAGATTTAGTAATGGCCTATATTAGGAAAGAGAGGGTTCCTAAGGGAACCTACAATAAATTGAAGCTCAAGAATACTGGACCTTGAAAAATTTTGAGGAAGTTTTCTGCAAATGCATATGAAATAGAACTTCCTTCTAATCTTTTAATCTCTCCATTTTTTAATGTTTCAAATATATATCATTTTAAAGATTCAAGTGTTTAGGAAGAAGAAATTATTTAAGGAGAATATGGTCCATTTATAGATTGGCAAGGACAGTTACTTTAGAAAGAACAACCACATATTTAAGTTATCCTTGACAAAAGGGTTTCAAAGAAGACTAGGGACATAGAATATTTTTCAGTATTTGGTAAAATGGAGAGATTAGCCTTCGAAAGATGCAGCGTGGATGACAGAAACATATATTTCCAAGTATAGTGTGAACCCTGAATACTTATTGAAGAACTATTTTTTTCCCCCAAAGTATGATGCATGAGCATTTAGTCAAAATTCTTTGTTTGCTGAATAAGCAATTAATGTTATTTTTATGCTTCATGTAAATTTTCTAGATGATAGGGTTAGTTGTCGATTCTTGTAATCTATTTTATATATAGGGATTGTTTGAATGTAATAAGGAAAATTTTCTACAAATGCCCTCGAATCTTGTAAGAGGTTGTTTGAAGATAGGTTTACTTTCTTAGGAGTTCAGATCCTCTTGTTGCGGATCTGATATGTTTGATAGGATTCTATATTAAGAATCAAATGTAATAACCTAATATGGGTATAGGAATAGGAATTGAAGAGAGATAAAAGTGTGAAAGAGTGAGAGATTGAGAGATAGAGTGTATGTAATAGTGGTTGATGAAACGAAGAACATAGTCTTAATACTCTGCATATTTATCACTATTGGACGTCTTCCTTCAAATAACCAGACGTATGTTTATTTATTTGTATGAATGAATATTCAATAATGTTTAAATGATTTTTGATAGTGGAAACGTGTAAAATTGTGCAGAAGATTGATCACTCATGAATCAATTCAACTGCCACAGTCTGAATTGAAATCTGCAAATTTCAGTAGATCGACGGTTGTGGATGAATTTCGCAAGAGAAAAGTGAATATCTGCAACGTTAAGGTGAGATACACATCTTATATCATATTTATGGTCAGGAAGGATCCCACAAGAAATCGACGACTCAAAAGAAATGCGGAAAAAGTAAGTTGCGGGAAAAAAATTGCAGAAGCCCATTACGGAAAAGTGGGAAGGAATATGCGCAATCTGCAATTTGCGATCCGCAATTGGACAAAGGGTCTTGTGGGAAGAGTGTTGCAAAAAAAACTCACTTGTGGATATTGAGTTGTAGAAAGGGTATGTTGGGAAGACTATTGCAGAAGAACTCAATTGCGGAGATTGAGTTGTGGAAAGGGTATTGCAGGAAGACTGTTGCGGAGATTGAGTTACGAAAACCTAAGCTTGCAGAAAGTTGGTTGCGAGAGAACCAAGCTTGCAGAAATTTGATTCTAGGAGAAAATTTGTGAAATCATGCTTGTGGAAAGAGATTTCTATTAGTATTCTTGTCTGAAAAAGATAACTTTAGGTCTGCTAGCTTTCACCTACCATCATCCTGTCATGTGTTTTGAGAATCCACTATCCACATGCCATAGATTTTGTTTTTCTATTGCACATAGAGCTATTGAACATTCCACTTCTTCCTAATTCTTCCAAACCTTCCTCCACTCATTGCCTTCAAATTTTGTGGTGTCGTTCTCCATAGGAATCACTAGTTTACAATTTCTAGCTATGTGTCCTTGGTTACCACATTTGTAACATTCTATATTATAACTTTGTAGGGAGCAAAAGAGTTATAGATTCTTCCTTTTGGATTGCTTCTAGTAACATTATTCTTATAAAAAATATATTGTGATGTGATTCCTTTCCCAATAGGAATCACTAGTTTACAATTTCTAACTATATGTCCTTGGTTACCACACTTGTAACGTTTTATGTCATACCTCAGTAGGGGTGTAAAAAAATTATGATTTATTCCTCCTTGAAAAGCACTAGAATTTCCATTCATGTAGAGATATTTATGATTATGTTTTTTGTATGCTTTACATTCCATTTCTTTATGTCCAAAATAGTTACAGAATAACAATTTCTCAAAAAGAGTTGTTGATGTCTGCTTGGCACATTATCTATCCTACTTTCATTTTGAGAAGGACCATTTTTTTGAGTATATTCCTTTACAACTGGTTTCGTAAGTGCATTAACATAACTTATTTTATTTCCTTATTCATTTATGAAGGAGGATTGTTTCTAACTTATTTCCTTTGTCATAACCTGTTCCAGTTTTATTACTGGATGATCTTTGACAATTTAGGATGTCATCTAGAGTTTTTGAGTTTCTCGTAAAATTTGATTGAAGCGATTCTTCATCAGTATTCCATCTAATCAATATCATTTATTTCTCTCTTTCCTTGAGCTTCCATTCTAGATTTTTTTAAACCTTTTTGGCTTCTTGAAGCTGAATTTTTAGTTCAACAATAATTCTTTTTGCATTATTAATTTTCTCCTCAAATTATGTCACATGAATGTTTAGTTTTTTGTACATCCTCTTTTACTTCCCTAATTCTTCAAGAGAACTTATAAGTTCTACTTCAATATATACCACACCTTCTACTTATTCTTCATATATTTTGTTCTCTATTCCCATGAATAGTACTTTTGCTTCTTCATCTTCACCAGACTCATTTGAGCAATTATCATCCATGGAATACACTTTTTTATTTTTTTTCTTAAATTTATTCTTGTTTATGGTTTTTACTCTTTTGATCTTTCTTATTATTGCAAGTTTCTTCATCATCACTATCTTCTTGTTTTTGGTAAGGACACTTTGAGGCATAGTGACCAATATTTCCATAGTTAAAACATTTCAGGGGTATCTTTCCTTTGTACTTTCTAGTATCTCTCTCAAGTTGATTGATAAATAGGGCTTCTTCATCATCTAAGTTCTCTAAGTGGTTCTTGGATAAGGCTTCATACTTCTTTGGCTATTTTGAGGCTTTAAATGTTGCCTATTTTCTTGATGTTCCATCTTGTCCTGTTCTTATCTCATGGGAAGTAAAGATCCCATGTAGTTCATCTCCTGTTATAAGTTCAAGATCTCATTGTTCTTTTAAAGTAGACACCTTTGAGTCAAGCCTCACTAGTAGGGTTATTATTACCTTTTAGGGAACTTATTTCTCCTTTATTTCTCCTCCAATGCTTCTAATAGAATTGAGAATTTCATATACTCTTAGAAGATATTCAACAATATTTCCCTCTTCTTTCATTTTTAGAATTTCAAACTTCCCTTTGTATGTTTGAAGTTTGGATTGTTTGACTTTAGAAGCTCCTTCATAAAAAACATTAATTTCTCCCAAGCATGTTTGGTTGTCTTACATTGCATAACATTAACAAATATTGAATTTGTTAATCCATTTAATATCGCATTCAAACCTTTTGCATTTGATTCAAATTGATCTAATTCATATCCATCTATAGGTAGGTCATTTGGTACTTTATACTCTTTTTCAACAAACTCCAAACCTTGCATATAAGATACATTAGATGGAATCTCATTCTTATACTCTATAATGCATCATTTTATCCTATACATAATGGAGATCTATTGGTAGCTAACGCTTCTTTTTGATCGATAGGGTTTTTTAATATGATATTCCTTCCAGTGATTTAAACTACAGTGAAGGATCCTGCTTTGATAACAATTGCTAGAATATCAAGCAATACTAAGTGTTAGATTTTTATCATTCAAGCTAGCATTACATTAGGATCTTTAACTGAGAGAATACCATGCACAATAATAAGATACAAGCACAACACAAGAGACAAGATACACAAAGAATTTTCCTCAGGGAAACCATAAAGGAGAAAGCCCCACAACTTCCTCAGAGATAGAATCAACACCAAAAGTAAAACCCGAAAATAGTAATATGATCTCCATAGCTTCTGTCTCTCTCTCTCACACTGAGAGAGCTTCTCCTCTCTCACTCATGTTCCCTAATGAGTGAGTGTGTGTGTGATAAATAGAGAGACTCACTCTCTATTTATATTCTTTCGTTCACTTGAAACCCACTCCAACATGTCGGCCTCACTTAACAATTACTTACTAGAGTCGACATCTCTAGGAGTGTCTAATAACCCTAGTGCCCCACAACTTGTGGGGACTTTGCCTCCTCCGACCAATAGGAGGGTAACACAATGGTGGGGACTATTTCCCCAAATTACAATGACTCACCTAGGGTTGAATTCACTAGGATAGTCTAATAACCATAGGGCCCCACAATTGTGGGGACTTTAACCCTTGACCAATAGTAGGGTTAACCACAATGACTTGACATGACTTTCAAATTATAGAAAATTCTCGATCGAAACATCGGGGCATGACATGACACAAGTACATCCTGAAATAAGCATTGGGTTATAATAGATAAGAAATACAAGTGAATACATTCCGAAGTTACAATTACATGAGCACTCCCTCTTAACTAGGAAGGTATTCTCTCGACACAATTTTCATCACTGGTCTTCTTCTCTGGATCATCTTGTCATCTGCATCTTCAAGTCATCTTCATCTTTGGATCTGGATCATCACTGGATCTGGATCATCATCACTGGATCTGGATCATCACTTGATCTGGATCATCATGGGTCATCATCATTGGATCTGGATCATCACTGGATCTGGATCATCACTGGTCATCATCACTGGATCTGGATCATCATCACTGGTGCTATCTCATGATTCTTGTTGTCACAGGAAGTTCTACAGAGCTAGCCTTCTTTCATGCTGGTTGTAGGCCTAGCCATCATGTAGGTCTTCTTCAGCGCTTATATTTGACCTACTCGTCAGAATGGCCCACCCAGCACTTACATCTGACCTACTCATCAGAAAGGCACGCCCAACACTCACATATGACCTACTCGTCAGAAAGGAATGCCAAACACTCACATCTAATCATATAGGATCAATCGTATAATCACATAAGAAAGGCCCAGCACTCACATTCACCAGCATGATAGGACATCACTATCATCTGTGAAAAGGCTTCAGCACTTACATCTAACCTGGTGGGAATAAAATCGTACACCCTCATCAGAAAAAAATGCACTCACATCTAACCTGGTAGGAACCAAATCCTACACCCTCGCTAGAATGGCCCCCAGTCCCAGACTAAGCTACCTGGTAACGGACCAGGTGCCTCCATTCTTCCAAAGAATGGTAGTTTCCCTTATATCTGACCTGGTAGGAACCAAATCCTAAACCCTCTCTAGAATGGCCTGCACTCACATCTAACCTGGTAGGAATCAAATCCTACACCCTCGCCAGAATGGCCCCCAGTCCCAGACTGAGATACCTGGTAATGGACCAGGTGCCTCCACTCTTTTGGAGAGTGGCAATTTCCCTTACATCTGACCTACTCGTAAGAATGGCCAGCACTCATATCTGACATGGGAGGAACCTAATCCTTTAACCATGACAAAATGGCTCAGCCCTTACATCTGACCTGCTCATCAGAATGGCTATGGATTCAGCACTCATATCTGACATGGAAGGAACCAAATCCTCTCACCATGATAGAATGGATCAGCCCTTATATCTTACCTGCTCGTCAGAATGGATATGGTTTCAACACTCATATCTGACATGGAAGGAACCAAATCCTCTCACCATGACAGAATGGCTCAACCCTTATATCTGACCTGCTTGTCGAGATGGCTATGGATTTAGCACGCATATCTGACATGGAAGGAACCAAATCCTCTCACCATGACAGAATTGCTCAGCCCCTATATCTGACCTGCTCATCAGAATGGATTCCAGACTCGTCACTTCCCCTTGTAAGGGACCTTGATTTGGAGAACACCAAGCTTCTCCCTGAGGTACTGAAAATTCACTCCGGCCAATGGCTTCGTCAACACATCAACTATATGATCATCCGTCACAACATACTGAAGATTCACTGCTCCACTCTGCACCATATCCCTGATATAGTGATACTTGATCTCGATATGCTTCAACTTGTCATGGAACACTAGATTCTCTAACAACTTCACACAACTCTGGTTGTCACAATGTATACAAGTAGCATCCAACTGGAGATCAAATAAATCAGACAGTAGCCTCCTCAGCCATACTACCTCACAACTAGCTGAACAAGCTACGACATACTCTGCTTCAACTGTACTTAGTGCCACACAAAATTTATTCCTGCTAAACCAGGAGATCACACTTGATCCCATACTGAAGCAACACCTTGAAGTGCTCTTCCTATCAATGGCACTGCCTACCCAATCTGAATCAACATAACCCTCCAGGTTAATCTTCTGATTTGCATCATACTTGAGCCCATAATCAATTGTACCCCTGCATGCTTTGCAACCATTAGGTGAACATGTCTCAATGTGTTCACAGCAAAGCAAATATTTGGTCTTAGGTACATCAAGGACCCAATCATCTGGCGATACATCGTAGCATCAACCGTATCTGATGAAGCATCACTCAATAGCTTCATGTTCGATGCCATAGGTGTGGTCATGGCCTTGCAGTCCATCATCCTGAACCTCTTCAGGATCTCTACTGCATACTTCCCTTGTCCACACCTCCATGCATAGAAAAATAGTGCATCAACACAAAACAGGAGCATCACTGGTCTTTCGCCTTCAACCTTGAAGCAAAGGTTGGAATCCACTTTACTCTCAGTAAAGCCTAGAGTCATCAGTAATCTATCCATCATGTTGTGCCATGTCGAACCTCAGGATCTTCTGCAATCACTCCCTCTGAAGCAGAGCATCATACTCCGTCTTCCTTCCGTACTCTATGCACTGAAACATTCTGTACCGGAGTGACAAGTAGCTTCCTATGCTATTAATATTCTATGTATCCATCTAGGATCACTGGATACCAAGATCCTTTATCTTTGAAAGTGTTCTTCTTGCACCCATCTGTGAGCTTGTCATCCTTTATCAACCTTGTAGCAAAGGTTAAGATATTAATCAAGCTCATCATGTATGTGTTATCCATTGGGTTTCTTCTGAACTCGTACAAGGCCTTCTTTCATATGCACACATGATTATGTATGTCATGTGACTTCACTTCCAGTGGCTGCAAATGTCTCTTTGTAGTCTATGCCTTGTAACCCACGATGTTTCCATCTACTGCATGATGGAACTACGAATTTCCCTTCACATATCGATACTGCATCCTAGACATCATTCTTCTTGAACTGATCTTCCCTTTGTTCTTGGAAGGTTCTGTATCAATGATGTCGCTGCATTCGTCATATTATTTTTCATTTTGAAATGTCGTCACTTGTTTTTCGAAACAAGTCTCATCCTTCTTTGCTTGTATGCGATATTTCCTACAAGTCAAATGCATTTGTATGGTTAGAAACATTTCATAAGGAATGTTCATACTGGAAAATTCTTATGCATAAATATATGATCATGCAACTACATTAGCCAATACAACATTCATCCATATCTCATAGAAACTTTTCTAGATGCCTTCCATCTCTACCAGGACAACAT
Source organism: Pseudotsuga menziesii (assembly GCA_001517045.1). Taxonomy (NCBI): domain Eukaryota; kingdom Viridiplantae; phylum Streptophyta; class Pinopsida; order Pinales; family Pinaceae; genus Pseudotsuga; species Pseudotsuga menziesii. Next base: position 410,247 of record LPNX010996669.1, on the reverse strand, counting down.
TGAGATTGTGCACTAATCCAATATGTCAACAAAGAGGTTTTATTCCAGATAAGTAGCAATGGAGATTTGTATAGCACCATGAGCTACTTACCCATCACATGCATATTAGTAGTATACTGCCATTAATGCAAACATCCTATCATGCATAATACATCAACTGAATATAATCAAATGCATAATAAAACAATATCATGAAATGATAATTGAATACTTATCTTTATTTGTTTCGTGGGTAGACTTCTTCTTGACAGCTTCATTGTCTTCTTCATTCATAATAGCATCATTTCTTATCCAAATGTTAAGGTGGATAAGACGTTCTTCAAGAGTTGAGCTCTTCATATTCCTCATCGCTTGAGGGATCTTCTTTCGATGGTCAGAGCTTGATCTTCAATTGCTCCCATCCTCTCTTCTCTTCTTATGAGTTTGCTGAAAGTAATTACTTCCTTTTGGCACACATTCCTCGAATGAATGAATCCCATGATCCTGGGAGGCCATTCAAGATGTCTATCACCACTTTTGTATTCTTGACTTCTTCTTTTACCACTTCAAGTTGTTCTCTGATTTGAGAGACCCTTATGACTGTATGGTCTCTGCATTCTGGATCTTCACATTCTTCAACTTGTTTCTTAAGGTCATATTCTGATTTATGTTTTTCCCTTCAAATAGCTTGGTCAAGGAATCACACATCTTTGGTGTATTTAGGGAAGACACTTGTGGTACAAGTTGATCCGTGATTGAATCAACAATGATCTTCTTGTCCTTGACCAAGTTCTTCTTGTGTAAGGCTTCTAGCCTCATCTCCCTCTGGAACTGGAACCTTTCTACTCATGTAGGTGTCCAATTCATTTTCTTCAAAGAGATCATATACTTCTATGCTTGGAAGTTTTCAACTTCACTGAGCTTATCATCAAGATGATGTGATAGATCACTTTGAAATGAGAACCTCAAAATAGCAAAAGATTAGATCTTACCGATTTGAGGTGTCCATCCTGGTTCCGGAGCTAGCTGATCTAGGGTTTGTTGGAGAAACCCTAATTTTAAAAACTTGGAATCTTTCAGATATGATTGGATAGAAAGATATATCTCTTCAATTTGAGCTATCTAATGTACTCCTTTACTGAAAACAGTGGAGGGAAGCTCCAGGAACATGAAGCCCTAGTTTTCCAATTTCTTCTGCAGAAATGCCTGTTACTGTTTCTACGATATCTCTGAAATTACTACTCCTATATGTAAAAAAATTCACAGTGAGGTATCTGCGCATGTCCCTCTTCCAACACCATAGGTTTCATTAGAATTGGGTTCACCAAATGGGACTTATGGTCATTTTCCCAAGGTGACCTATTACAGGATTGTTCAGAATAGCGAAGTTGTACAGACTTCCACATGTCACTGGTTCATTTTATGAGTCTAAAACTAGGACCACAGAAATTAAAGTCCGTTCCCTTTCTGGAACATCTTCATAAATCTCATTTGGACCTGTGTAGCTCAAGATATAGCAATTCTCCCCAGGTGTCCTGTTTAGGGATGAATTCTAGAAGAGGCTGGTACCCTAACTTGGAGGGATCATATCTCCTAGAATGTAGAGAATATGAAGCTGAATTTGGGATACAGTCTACATCAGGATTTTAGTGTCGGCCTTTGCAATTTTTAGCTCCCGAGCCTTCTCCAATCTTGAGATATAGCGAATGTACCAAAACTTAGCAGTTTTAGTATTTAGGGTTTTTTTCTAGCTCGAGGTCAAACTAGGGTTTGACTTTCCTAGAGTTTCACCCAACCAAAAATCTTGATCCAGGTCTTTAAACTTCGATTTTGATGAGGAGAACAATCCTTTTCTGGGCTCACTCAAAAATTCCTCTTCTGCAAGAAGCCCTAATTTTTCGCACCAAAACTGAAAATGCTCGGAATCAAATTCTGCTTCGACAGAAAGATGCGCCCTTCAATGGAGAGTCAGCCTAGCATAATTTTGCTGATGGATTGTGGAGAGAGACACAAAAATTAAGAATCCCTAGCTTCTGTAGTTGCATGATGTCTTCTTCTCAGGTTAGCTCTGATACCATGTTAGATTTTTATCATTCAAGCTAGCATTACATTAGGATCTTTAACTGAGAGAATAACATGCACAACAATAAGACACAAGCATAACACAAGAGACAAGAGACACATAATTTTCCTTGGGGAAACCATAAAGGATAAAACCCCGCAACTTCCTCAGAGATAGAATTAGCACCAAAAGTAAAACCTGAAAACAGTAAGATGATCTCCACATCTGCTGTCTCTCTCTCTCACTGAGAGAGCTTCTCCTCTCTCACTCATGCGCCCTAATGAGTGAGTGTGTGTGTGATAAATAGAGAGACTCACTCTCTATTTATATTCTTTTATTCACTTGAAACCCACTCCAACATGTCGGCCTCACTTAACAATTACTTACTAGAGCTGACATCTCTAGGAGTGTCTAATAACCCTAGTGCCCCACAACTTGTGGGGACTTTGCCTCCTTCGACCAATAGGAGGGTAACACAACTGTGGGGAATATTGTGCTAGCTTACAATGACTCAACTAGGGTCAACTTTACTAGGATATTCTAATAACCCTAGGGCCCCACAACTGTGGGGACTTTAACCCTTGACCAATAGGAGGGTTACCCACCATGACTTGACATGAATTTCACATTATAGAAAATTCCCGATCGAAACATCGGGGCATGACATGACTCAAGTACATCCTGGAATAAACATCGGGTTATAATAGAGAAGAAATACAAGTGAATACATTTCAAATTTACAATTACATCAAAACTAAGATGGGGGGAGGGGGGGGCGGCGGTGAATCAATATTGATCTACCTTGTTTAATTTTTACCACTGAAAGATAAAATCAACAATAAAAAAAAACACAAATATTATCATGGAATCCCAATTGCGAAAAATACCAACACTTTCTATTAATGCACATTATATTTACAAATAGTTTGCAAGCACCAACTTGTTGGATGCACCAACACCCAAGTTTTTCAGCTACAACTGAAGGATGCACCGACACCCTGTTTACCAGCTATGACTAGAAGGAATATTCGAATTCCTACATGATTATGTTGTCTTCCCTTGTGCCTCCCAACCTACCTTATATGATAATTAGATATTTGACTTTTTATTTGGATCTATTTGCTTAACCATGACACCAAGCAATCTCCTAAGTAGAATGTTGCTCCACTAGTGATTTTTCTGTCATCAATACTTCCTTCCCAATCCGCATCAGTGAATTCCCTTAGCATGAAGTTATTTAGTTTTGGTTACCATAATCCATAATTCATAGTACCTTTTAGATATCTAAGAATTATTTTTAATGTAATCACATGTGTTTCTTTGGGGCTGATTGGATATGAAAACCAAACCTACAACCTACATTATATCTACTCTTGTAGTTGTTACACATAATAAATTACCAATCATTGACCTATACATAGTATGATCTACTTCTAAAGATTCATCATCCTTTCTCAATTTACAACCAGTGACCATAGGAGTACTAACAGGTTTGGAGTCTTCCATTTTGAAATTTTTCAACATCTCTTTAATATACTTAGTTTGAGATAGGAAGATCCCTTTTTCTGATTGAGATACTTGTAAACCTATAAAATATGTTAGTTCTCCCAACATTGATATTTCAAATTCCTTCTTCATTTCTGAAGAAATTTTTACACTCAGAATTTGTAGATCACTTCCAAATATGATATTGTCTACGTAGACAACAACAATGATCATATTTTTGTTTTCAAACTTTATGTATAGAATACTGTCACTGGCCCCTCTTCTATATCCTTTTTGCTTTAAATATTTGTCAAGTCTTGAGAACAATGCTCTTGGAGCTTGTTTGAGACCATAGAGTTCCTTTTTTAGTTTCCACACATAATCTCTATTTTCTAATAGAAGAAAAACTTTAGGTTGTTCAATGTGGAATTCATATTCAAGTTCTCTAGTAAGGAATGCATATTTCACATCCATTTGGTATAATTTGAAAATTTTGTAGCATGCAAATGCTAAAAACACTCTAATGGCTTCAAGTCTTGCCACAAGTGTGGACATTTCTTCAAAGTCAACACATTCTACTTGAGAATATCCCTTGCATACTAGTCTGGCCTTGTTTCTTATTACTTGACCAACCTCATTGAACTTGTTCTTGAAAACCCATTTGGTCCCAATAACATTTATGAAAATTTCCCCTTGATTCCATGAGTTTCACAAAAATAATTGAATTCATTTGAGGTGAGCTCGCCACCATTATTTGATCTTAAGCATTCAATCTTGATATTTGCTTCATTTTCAATAAGTTCTTTGAAGTGTTTGAACTTCATAAAGGCTTTTGATTTTTGTTTAAGAAATGCCACCCAAGTCATCCTTGTATAATCATCGATTAATAACATGAAGTAATGCTCACCTTGAAATCTTTTAGTCCTTGTAGGTCCACAAAGTTCAGTGTGAATTATTTCTAATGGCTGAGAGGTTGTATGCTTTTTGACCTTGAAGCTTTTTATTGTTTGCTTCCCATGAATATAATGTCTACAAGCATGGTTTGGTGGTTTTATGATCTTTAGAAAATTCCTTACAACTCCTTTCTTACTGAATTTTATAATATCGTCGAAGTTCAAGTGCCCCATCCTTCTATGCCATAGAAAACTTTATCAATTTGACTCATATAGTATTGTTCTTCATTTTATATAATATACACATTGCTTAGAGTTCTCACATCAGTGCCAACAACTTTTCCTGAATCGTTTCTTTTGATTTCACACTTCTTGGAATCAAATATACATATGTTTCCTTGACCACATGTTTGGATCACACTTAAGAGATTAGGTTTTAAGTTTTTTACAAGCAAAACATTTTTAGCTTTCATTTTGTCTCTAAGAACCACTGTACCCTTCCCAATCATTTTAGAGGATAAAATATCTCCAAAAGTGGCTTTTCCTTTTTTTATTTCTTTTTAGGGTTATAAACTTGTTTAGATATCTTGTCATGTGTTTTGAGAATCCACTGTACACATGCCATAGATTTTGTTTTTTCTATTGCACATAGATCTATTGAAAATTCCACGTCTTCCTTCTTCTTCCAAACCTTCCTCTCCTCATTTCCTTCATATTTTGTGGTGTTTTTCTCCATAGGAATCACTAGTTTACAATTTCTAGCTATGTGTCCTTGGTTACCACATTTGTAACATTCTATATTATAACTTTGTAGGGGAGAAAAAGAATTATAGTTTCTTCCTTTTGGATTGCTTCTAGTAACATTCTTCTTATAGAAAAGAGATTGTGATGTAATTTCTAGCTATATGTCTTTGATTACCACACTTGTAGCATTCTATGTCATACCTCAGTAGCAGTGTAAAAGAATTCCGATTTCTTCCTCCTTGAAAAACACTAGAATTTCCATTCTTGTAGAGAGATTTATGATTATGTTTTAGGTATGCTTTACATTCCATTGCTCTATGTACAAAATGGTTACAGGAATAACAAATTTCCAAAAAAGAGCTGCTGATGTTTGCTTGACACATTATCTGTCATGATTTCATTTTGAGAAGGAGAAATGTTTTTACTATATTCCTTTACAACTAGTCTCATAAGTGAATTATCATAACTTATTTTATTTCCTTCTTCATTTATGAAGGAGGATTGTTCCAACTTCTTTCCTTTGTCATAATCTAGTCCAATTTTATTACTGGATGATGTTTTTCAACTTAGGATGTCATATAGATTTTTTGAGCTTCTCTTAAACTTTGATTGAAGCGATTCTTCATCAGTCTGCCTTCTAAGAAAGTTCATTTCAACTTCAAACTTTTCTAATTCTTTCTCCCTTTCCTTGGGCTGTCGTTCTAGATTGTTTTCAACCTTTTTGGATTCTTGAAGCTGATTTTTTAAGTCAACAATAATTCTTTTTGCATCATTGTTTTTCTCCTCAAATTATGTCACATGAATTTTTAGTTTTTTGTACATCCTCCTATACTTCCCTAATTATTCAAGATCACTTATAAGTTTTGCTTCAATATCTACCACACCTTATACTTATTCTTCATAGATTTGGTTCTCTATTCCCATGAATAGTACTTCTGCTTCTTCATCTTCACTATAATCATTTGAGTAGCTATCACCCATGGAATAAAAGTATTTCTTCTTTTTCTTAAATTTCTTCTTGTTATGGTTTTACCCTTTTGATATTTCTTATGATTGCAAGGTTTTTTTTCATCACTATCCTGTTCTTTTGGGTAAGGACACTTTGAGGCATAGTGACCAATCTCTCCATAGTTAAAACACTTCAGTGGTAGATTTCCTTTGTACTTTCCAGTACCTCTCTCAATTTTCTTGATAAAAGAATATTCTTCATCATCTGAGTTCTCTAAGTGGTTCTTGAATAAGGATTCAGACTTCTTTGGATCTTTTAAGGCTTTAAATGCTACCTCTTTTCTTGATGGTCCATCTTGTCCTATTCTCATCTCATAGGTAGTAAAGATACCATGTAGTTCATCTACTGTCATAAGTTCAATATCATCTCATTCTTCTAAATTAGACACCTTTGAGTCATACCTCATTAGTAGGGTTCTTAGTACCTTTTCAACAACTTCTTTCTCCTTTATTTCTCCTCCCGAGCTTCTAATAGCATTGGCAATTTCTTCTACTCTTAGAAGATATTCTGCAATATTTTCCTCTTATTTCATTTTTATACTTTCAAACTACCCTTTGTATGTTTGTATTTTGGATTGTTCGACTTTAGAAGCTCCTTCATAAACATTTTTTAATTTCTCCCAAGCATATTTGGCTATCTTACATTGCATAACCTTAGCAAATACTGAATTTATTAATACATTTAATATTGCATTCAAATATTTTGCATTCGATTCATATTGATCTAGTTCATCTCTAAGTTTGTAGGTAGGTTGTTTGGTACTTTATACTCTTTTTCAATAGAACTCCAAACCTTGCATCAAAGAGACATTAGATGACATATCATTCTTACAGTCCAAAATGCATAATTTTCTCCTATAAATAATGGGGGTCTATTGGTAGCTAACCCTTCTTGTTGATCCATAATGGTTTTTAATAGGATCTTCCTTCCAATGATTTAAATTGTAGTGAAGGATCTTGCTTTGATACCAATTATTGGAATATCAAGCATTATTGAGAGGGGGAAAGGTGAATCAATATTTATCTACCTTACTTAATTTTTACCACTTAAAGATAAAATCAACAATAAAAATAGAACACACAATATTATCATGGAATCCCAATTGGGAAAAGCACCAACACTTTTTATTACTGCAAAATTATATTTACAAATAGTTTGCAAGCACCAACTAGTTGGATGCAACACCTTAGTTTTTCAACTACAACTGAAGGATCCACTGACACTCTATTTACCAACTACGACTGGAAGGAAGTTTCAACTTCCTACAGGATTCCGTTGCCCGCCCTTGCAGCTCCCAACCTCCCTTATATGATAATTCGATCTCTGAATTCTGTACACTTATGGATCTTTCAATCAAATTTATAGAGACACTTGTTTGAATGTTTAAATATTTGGTTATATACCCTCAATCATGCCTCTTCATTTAAAAATCACGTATCTTCATTGTGACCCTTCACAAATAAAAACATTGTAAAATATCCTCTTCATTGCAAAAACTATGGACTAACAGTACGATAATGCATCACTCCGACTCTGCAATCCTAACTCTGACATATCAATTTCCAACTTTCGACTTTCGTAGTCGGAACGTCCAAAATATTAAACCACCTCTCTGAATTTCCAGCTTCCAACTTTTGACTTTTCGATTCAGAACTTCGAAAATCTTAAATTGCCTCACTGAATTTCTGACTTCCGTATTTCGGAGCTAGAACCTACAAAATCTTAAACCGCCTTTCTACTTTCAGAGTAGGAACCTCCAAAAGTTTAAAATCGGAAACTAACACTTCCGTCTTCAACTTTGATTTTTCAATTCTGATATTTTGTTAAGGATTTTTGAATATTTTGGCTCAATCTTTTTGGATTTTTCCATTTATGCGTATTTCATCAATGTTGCCGTATGATGTTATGTTGACAACAATGTCAATTTAATCAACAATCTCCCCCTTTGGCATTGATTGGAAACATCTTCCTTTGATATCGAAAATGAACTCTTAAATTTTTGTCCCCCTTTGACAACAATGACAAATTTTTGAGAAAACTCTCCCTATGGGTGTGTCTCCCCCTGTCAACATTTCTCCATTTCATATGTCAGGGTTTTCATTCTTTTAGTTAATTTTTAATGATGAGGGATAACCCCCAATTTTCGCTAAGATAGGAAAATGATTCTCTTGGTAATGGTTTAGTAAAAATATCTGCAATTTGTTCCTTCGTATCTTGTAAACCTAGAAATTATGCTGGTTCTCCCAACATTGACATTTCAAATTCCTTCTTCATTTATAAAGCACATACATATAATTTGTCGATCACTTCCAAATAATATCGTCTACGTAGACAACAACAATGATCATATTTTTGTTTTCAAACTTTAAGTATAGATTACTATCAGTGGCCCCTCTTGTAATGTCCCGGTTTTGACCCCGTTTGCATGATGTATATAATGTAATTAATCATGGTGAGGAGCTCAAGGCAAAAGCCCCACCATCGATTTGGTTGTGTATGGTTCGGAAATGGGGATAGTTGCCGAGGGTTTATCGTGCTATTTGGCACATTATAATTCGGCATCATGTAAACCCGCACATCAAATAAAACTAAAACCAAAACCAGCTACGGCAATGCAAAGTTGAATGAAAAGGGCATGATTCTAAAGGATAAGGGGTGGGGGATGTCAAACCTTGGTTTATGGGGGAAAAACCCATGTGTTACTACCTTGTGTGTTTGCTACCTTTCTTGTCACATCCAACCTCTTCCAACCTCTTTAATGTTCTGTTGGGTAGTTGAGTAGTTATGGCTGGTGGTGGTTGGGACAGTTATTGCTGAAGTGGTGGTGGCTGTGGAGGACTGTCAGTCCCTTGCCCACATGCCCACTCCACCCATGACTGTCCGTTCTTCCCCTCACGCACTCTTGCCCTGTCGGATCATCTTCCTCATGTGCCTGGCCTTCACCACCACCACCATCGTCTTTGTGGTCTGTTTCCTGCTCGCGCGCAAGGTCGTGGTCTGTTTATGTTCACGTGCAGGGACTCTGCGTTGGTTTTACCCACACCGGGGACAAGAGAAATCGTGGCCGTCGCTTGGGATTCTCGGGTGCAGGAGCTATTTCGCACTCAGGGACTATGTGTGTGAGTTTTCCTTACTGATTTGCGGCTGTGCATTTTGTTTTCCTCTGTGTGTTGCAGTTGGGTGCAAGTTGCACTCACGCACAGACTTTTTGGGGCGTTTTTCCCATGTCGTGAGTGAGCTGCTGTGTATGTTTTGGGTTGCTATTGTTTTCCCATGATTTGGGATGCTGTTATGAGTCCAAATTATGCTTCCACTTTGGACTGTGGATGTGTAACTTTCCTCAACGTCTGCATTGAGGAATTGTGTGTGCCGTTGACCGAGTTTTCCCCTGTGTGGTGGTTGCTAATACATTTTTGGGATTGTTGTTTTCCCATGCCGTGAGTGGTATTTGCTGCTATACCTTGGTGCTGTTGAGAGTCCATCCTCTTTCCATCTTGGACTATGTATGTGTGTTCACTTCTTCCGTTGTGAGACTGTTTCCTTTCCCACATTGTGGTTGGCTGTTGATTGCCGCCTCTGTGCCTGAGTTTCCCATGGTTATGCTGGGAGTTTTGTTTCTTATCCACTATGGGTTGTGGATTGTTGTTTCCATTTTGATTGGGAAGTTGGGTTGCTGATATACCCTGGTTTGGGTGTTGTGCTGAGTTGTTTTGGCCACGATAGGGCCAAGAACAACTCCGTGTTTCCTGGTGGACTTGAGCTGTGCTCATCTTTGGTTTAGGATTATCCTTGGTTGTCCTTCCCTTCTTCACAGGGCTGTGAAGGGTTGTTCTGCTGCTGGTATGTAGTGGTTGTCCCTTGGCTATGTGTAATCTTGTACTGACCCTTATCCTTGGAGGAATCATGCCCAGCTCGGGGGTGGCAGCGTTGCTGAGAGATTGATGAGCACGTTGGCCTATGGTTGGGTGGAACGTTGCAGCGACATAGCTGGTTGCGGGGCAAGTTCTTCATCAAAAGATAAGTGTTGTTGTTACTTCATCTCTGCAATTATATTGATGTTAAATGAATTATAGTGAACATGGGGATGCTGGAATGTATATGTTTGCTTCTGCTGTATGATTAAATAATTATGCATCTGCGTATGCTTATATGTTTATGCATCTTCGCATGCATTATGTTTAAGATTTGTAATTTCAGCATTGATCTCTTCTATTCATCTTCATGGGGCTGTATGTCTGCCAGGTTATTATGGTGTTTGTCGCGTCCTCTTCGCCGGGATAAGGGATGGGGACGTGACATAATGGTATCAGAGCTAAGGTTGCACCAATGGGCCTCTATGGGCCAAGATGGAGCAACTAACAGAGGGAGGAATTACCTTCTGCCTAGCAGGGATCAGTAATGGATGACAGCAAACTTCCAAAATATTGCCTAAGTGTTGACAGTCGGGTCATCGGAGGGTTTAGTGGTTCCGATTTCTGTAGTTGCGGAAGAGAAAGTAGTTTGTCGTTTGCCGTTGCGGAAGCCAAAGTCATTTGGCTTCCGATGTGGAAGGACCGCCGACTCATTGCGGAAGTGGTGACAGTCGGGCCACTAGTGATAAGACTTCCACCGTTGCGGAAGAGTCAGTGGTTTTTTTACCGTTGCGGAAGACCAAACCGCCAAGTCTTCCAACGGGGAAAGAAAATTGTGGAAATTTTCTAAGTGTTTTGACGTCCGTCGGAAGAGAAAAAGGTTTGACAGTCCAACGTTGCGGAAGAAGAAGCAACTAAGTGTTCGAATAAAAGTGGTCCGACCGCTGACAAGTGCTATGTTCGGCGGAAAGAAGTAAGACAAATTTTGAAAAATTTGTGTAAGTATGAAATCGTTGACGGAAAAAGGGGAATGATTGCTGCCGTTGCGGAAGAGAAAAGCGGTAAGTCGTCCGACGGAGAAAGACCACCACCGGAAGAAGATAAGGTTCCATGTGCCGTCGTTGCGGATGGAGAAACGATTTGGCGTCTGTCGTTGCGGATGGAGGAACCATTAGGCGTCCGTCGTTGCGAATGGAGAAACGATTTGGCGTCTGCCGTTGTGGATGGAGGAACCATTAGGAGTCCGCCGTTGCGGATGGAGAAAGGATTTGGCGTCTGCCGTTGCAGACGGAGAAACAACTTCCCGGCCGACGGGTAAGGCCTCCGGCGTAAAGAAAAAAAGTTGAAAAATTTTCTGAGGCAAAAAGTCAGTTCACTCATCGGAGGTAAAAGCGTTTCATGTTCCGCCGTTGCGGAAGCCAAAGTCATTTGGCTTCCGATGTAGAAAGACCGCCGACAGCCGACGCGGTAAAATAAAGTTTGAAATTTTTCTAAATAACGAAAATATTGATCGTCGGAAGAAGAAAGTGAATGAGCATCCGCCGTTGCAGAAGCGAAAGCATTTCGGCTTCCGACTAGAAAGGCTACCGATGCCATTGTGGAAGGGGAAAGCCTTCCGAGAGCCGCCGTTGCGGAAGGGAAAGCCTTCCGAGAGCTGCCGTTGCGGAAGCTGAAAGCCTTCCGAGAGCCGTCATTGCGGAAGGGGAAGCCTTCCGAGAGCCGACGTTGCGGAAGGATTAGTGGTTTGAGATCCGATTCTGCACAAAGAGAATTGAGTTTTTCAAAGGGGATTTCTCAGTGGTTTTCAGTGGGATCTCCAGCGGATTTTGAATACTTTCCAGTGGGATTTTCAGCTGTTCTCAGTAGTTTACAGGTGGCTGAAGTTGGCTGAAGATGGAACCCAGTCCAAAATGCAGTGGTGTAATAAAAATGCAAAGAATTAGTGAAAGCCCTCATTCTTATAAGTGGTGTGGTTTTTACACCCGAGGTCGGAATGACGCATGTGAATAGGCATTGGAAAGCTTATCCAGCAAGGAACACGGATAAGTAACCAGAATCTAAGGATGGGTTAGCAAAGTGCTAATAATGGCTGCTGCTAGCAAATGGATAAATCTAGACAGTTACATGCCCAGGGGCAGCAAGGACTATGAAGTCAACTAGCTGCTGTGTGAAAAAGGAATTCCATGAGAAGATGAGGGATTTGAAAGGGAAGTTTTCATTAGACCCTATCTTGCTGATTTTAACTACACTTCCTAAGTTTATGCATGGAATGCATGAGGATATGTATTGCATGCATAGGATATTGCATGATTGGTAAGAATACTGGAAATTATATATTTATAATGAACCACTAATGATAATTATTGCTTTGATGTTGGCATTAGTGGAAACACCGACGGTGACATGGACCTGGATGAATATGTTGCTGATGCTGACAGAGTGTGTCCAGCAACCCTATGGAGAAGGGATAAGGCAACGAGTCCATAACAAAAGTTGGTGAGCAAATTCTGCAATCTCCTGCAAGGACCAACCAAATTGGTCATGGCGAGGGTGTAAGTACGACCCATGCAGGTAAGAGTTTGCTTATGGCAGATTCCATGGAATTGTAAAGGTAAGAGACCTCCTACCATGTGGAAATTTGATTATAAAAAGGTGTCATGCCTATATATGTTGATGATATTGATTATAATATGCATCCTATATGAATTAGTCATGGTTAGGCCATGCATGGTATATTGAATGCAAGATAGCATGAATGGATAGGCATTGGAAAGATTCTATGAACCTTGTAGTTATGCAATGGATGTATGCCTATGAAGGGTGTGAATGACTGATTGCATAAGTGTAGGTGCAATGTTGTGATGTATTGCATGAATGCATTGAGATGAATGCATGTGATATGCGGACTAACTAATGACTGAAATGGTGAATTGATGATAATTTAGGAATCATTTCAGAGGCTGTTATGAATGCAGGATAGTCATGATCAGTTGGCTGCCAGAAATTCTCTTTGGAAGAGCAAGGTGGCATGAATGATACGCTTGTGAACTGGAAGTATTTGAATTTTATAAATTCTGAAAATGCTTCAGTGATGGTTGTAGCAAGGAAAAGTTATATGCATCCAGACTTACCAAGTCTTGGTTGATTGAAGCTCATGTTTCAGGTAGATTAATTCAAGAATGGCATTGAGAGGTAAGACCCTGACCAATGCCAGAATCTACCATGTGAAAGAGCTTGTTAAATTTGAACTGTGAATTTTAGATTTAAGAAATTGCTGACAACTACTAGTCACTATTGGCTTGCATAAGCTTGTGTTTGGATGTTTGAAGCTTATGTTTCAGGTAGATTATTCGAGCATGGCATTGAGAGGTAAGACCCTGACCAATGCCAGAATCTACCATTTATGAGAAGAAGTCTCATGGTTGTGAAAATAGTTGATATGCATAATGGGTTGTTAAATTTGAATTGTGGATTTCGGATTTAAGAAAGTGCTAATGACTACTAATCATTGTTGGCTTGTATAAGATTGTGTCAGGAGGGATGCATGGTAAGTGGGTAATCATGTTATGACATTAAGCATAAAATTATAATGGGCATAGTAATGCTGCTTACAAGAGACCCACAAATGAGCAAGTCAATTTCTGTAGTAGATAGAATTGCAAATTCTTATTGAATTTGATTGCTAATGTCATTGCTTGGTTATGGAACGATCAATTTGGATTGTAGTATCAAGTAATGATTGACTGTTTGGCTATTTGATGAATTTGTCAGGGTTACACATTGCAAGAAGATCATGTGTGATGACCTGCAAGAGCCAAACTTCATGGGAAGGTTTTCCCTTATCTTGGAAATGGGTTTCAGATGAAACGCCATTGGACATTTTGAAAATGTCTCATCTGCACTGCATGTTTGGTGATAACATGAGTGAGATGGTATGATTTATGTCGGTAAGACATGGGTGAATGTGAAAGGTAAAAAGGAGATTGGGTTGGCTAACTGAGGGACTGTTAACTCAGGAAAGGAGCCTCCATTCCTCCTTAATAAAGGCATACTGCGACGGCAAATGGATAAGTGTTTTGTGACCCTTGCTAAGAATATGCATGTTTAATTATTAAATTCCATATGCAGAACATGTTTTGATTTAATATCCATTATGACCGATCGCTTGAGTATGAATAGGGCCTGCATGGCACACACCGGGAATGGGTGCACACTTTTCTGATGTTGAGTCATGAAAGGGTTTTCAATATTGATTACACTATAGGGAGTGGACGCACTCCTGGTGTCTCAATACTTGATAGTGAATAATGAGAAATGTGATTACCGTTTTGAGCAATAATGCTGATGAGTTTGCTTGTATTGCTTGTGTTGCTTGTGTTGACAGGCGAAAGGTAAAGGCAAAGGTAAAGGTAAAATGGTAAATGGTTGTTGTGAGGGGTTGTGGAGTAAGGGTTATTGTTGATATAAGTGTGCGTTGATATAAGTGAATGGTTGGTATAAGTGTATGTGTCATTGTTGACATAAGTGTATGATGGGCTGTGATATGCCTAAGGATCCATAGTAGATCCTAGACCTGGAAATGGTCATGATAAAGTTCCAAGCCCAGTCGACATGAGGATGTACTGGCTGGACATTAATTATTTGATGTTGTGGAGCAGTCGGCATGCTGACCTAACATCTAAGTCCATAGGCGATCCCAAGGCTTGCAAGGCGAAGCAGGATCCTGCAGACAAACGAGGGAACGCACAATACATATAAGTATTGGATTATTTTGCTTATGAATATACATGTGTATATGATTTGGTTATGATGTTTTAAGCTCTTGTTCTAGAGATAAAACTGTTGTGAATAAACTAAACATGTGAATCTATTCAATGTTTGGATATAGGTATCACTGGAACGAGGACCATGAGAGCATCCTAAGGGTGCATGTGGACATGTGATTGTCCTGGAAAGCTCGGAATGAGCAGTAATGAAAAAGGTGCTAATAGGACAGGGGAGTCTTAGCAGCCGAGACAAACCATGTGGAGAGACTCCATGGTTTAGAGGTCTGGAATAGGCCAAAGACACTAAGTGTCATGACCAAGAAGGATTGGTCCAGCATTCACGGTGAAGTGAAAGAGGCTGAGAGCATGAGAAGCCACAGTGATGGTGTGGGTTCTAGGATGGAACAAAATAAAGAGGGAAAAAAAAACTCTTACTGCTCTCTCTTGCCTTCTGATTACATATACATATATATGTTTATGCATTATGAAAACAAAGGATTGTTGAATGCATGTATGATTGAGAATGAAATGTGTGTATTTGCTTAAGTAAATTTGTGAATGCTGGAATAGTTAATTCCCTGCCCAGGAATGGACATGAATGAGCTCATGAGCCTGTTGGGAAGGCATGAAAAATATGAAAGTCTCCTTGATAAGACTTGGACTTGGACTGTCATGCCAATTGGGTAATTAACTGACTGATTTTAATGTCTGTATTATGCTTGGTCTGATAAAATGTCAATGGTGCATTTCACAGGTGAGAAAGTGAAACCAGGTGGTGCACGTTGATTATGGAAGCAGATCAAAAGTTATTGGACTTAGCTAGAAGTCTCCTTCAAATGATTGCCAAGATCCAAGAGAATCTTGGGGAGATGCTCAAGATACAAAGAAGGCAGAGTGAAATGAACCACCAGGTTTTGCAAGACTCTATTAGTTTGCAAAGGGAGGTGAAAATCCTTCTGGGAGCAATCGGCAAAGGAAAGGAAGGTGGATCAGCGATGGGATAATTGTCCAAGAGACCCAATAAGAAATGGTCCAGGCATGAAGACTCAAAGGAAATTGAGCAGGTAAAGATGAAGTAGCCAGTGATATGCTGGAGATGCGGAGGAAATCATTTACGTCGGGACTGCCCAATGAGGGAACATGATGAAGGCGATAGCCGCAAAGTTCCTAGACTTCGGGATCAGCTGGGAGCTGAGAACCAGCGGGAGAAGTCCATGGAAGCCGAGGGGCTTGGTCTTGAACGTTCAAAGTAGATGATTGAACATGGGACAGATCTGCAATTTTGAAATTTTGATGTGCAATTGTATATATGTAATGGAACATCGAGGACGGTGTTATTCCAAGGGGGAGGGGAATGCAATGTCCCGATTTTGACCCCGTTTGCATGATGTATATAATGTAATTAATCATGGTGAGGAGCTCAAGGAAAAATCCCCACCATCAATTTGGTTGTGTATGGTTCGGCAATGGGGATAGTTGCCGAGGGTTTATCGTGCTATTTGGCACATAATAATTCGGCATCATGTAAACATGCACATCAAATAAAATTAAAACCACAACCAACTACGGCAGTGCAACGTTGAATGAAAAGGGTATGATTCCAAAGGATAAGGGGTGGGGGATGTCAAACCTTGGTTTATGGGGGAAAAACCCATGTGTTACTACCTTGTGTGTTTTCCACCTTTCTTGTCACATCCAACCTCTTCCAACCTCTTTAATGTTCTGTTGGGTAGTTGAGCAGTTATGGCTGGTGGTGGTTGGGACAGTTATTGCTGAAGTGGTGGTGGCTGTGGAGGACTGTCAGTCCCTTTCCCACACGCCCACTCCACCCATGACTATCCGTTCTTCCCCTCACGCACTCTTCCCTAGTCGGATCATCTTCCTCATGCGCCTGGCCTTCACCACCACCGCCATCGTCTTTGTGGTTTGTTTCCTGCTCGTGCGCAAGGTCATGGTCTGTTCATGTTCATGCGTAGGGACTCTACGTTGGTTTTGCCCACGCTGGGGACAAGAGAAATCGTGGCTGTCGCTTGGGATTCTCGGGTGCAGGATCTATTTCACGCTCAGGGACTGTGTGTGTGAGTTTTCCTTACTGATTTGCGGTCGTGCATTTTGTTTTCCTCTGTGTGTTGCGGTTGGGTGCAAGTTGCACTCACGCATAGACTTTTTGGGGCATTTTTCCCATATTGTGAGTGAGCTGCTGTGTATTTTTTGGGTTGCTGTTGTTTTCCCATGATTTGGGATGCTGTTGTGAGTCCAAATTCTGCTTCCACTTTGGACTGTGGATGTGTAACTTTCCTCAACGTCTGCATTGAGGAATTGTGTGTGTCGTTGATCGAGTTTTCCCCTGTGTGGTGGTTGCTGATACATTTTTGGGATTGTTGTTTTCCCATGCCGTGAGTGGTATTTGCTACTATACCTTGGTGCTGTTGAGAGTCCATCCTCTTTCTATATTGGACTGTGTATGTGTGTTCACTTCTTCCATTGTGAGACTGTTGCCTTTCCCACGTTGTGGTTGGCTGTTGATTGCCGCCTCTGTGCCTGAGTTTCCCATGGTTATGCTGGGAGTTCTGTTTCTTATCCACTATGGGTTATGGATTGTTGTTTCCATTTTGATTGGGAAGTTGGGTTGCTGATATACCCTGGTTTGGGTGTTGTGCTGAGTTGTTTTGGCCACGATAGGGCCAAGAACAACTCCGTGTTGTCTGGTGGACTTGAGCTGTGCTCATCTTTGGTTTGGGATTATCCCTGGTTGTCCTTCCCTTCTTCACAGGGCTGTGAAGGGTTGTTTTGCTACTGGTATGCAGTGGTTGTCCCTTGGCTATGTGTAAGCCTGTACTGATCCTTATCCTTGGAGGAATCATGCCCAGCTCGGGGGTGGCAGCGTTGCTGAGAGATTGATGAGCACGTTGGCCTATGGTTGGGTGGAACATTGCAGTGACGTAGCTGGTTGCGGGGAAAGTTCTTCATCAAAAGATAAGTGCTGGTGTTACTTCATCTCTGCAATTATATTGATGTTAAATGAATTATAATGAACATGGGGATGCTGGAATGTATATGTTTGCTTCCACTGTATGATTAAAGAATTATGCATCTGTGTATGCTTGTATGTTTATGCATCTTCGCATGCATTATGTTTAAGATTTGTAATTTCAGCATTGATCTCTTCTGTTCATGTTCATGGGGCTATCTGTCTGCCCAGTTATTATGGTGTTTGTCACGTCCTCTTCGCCGGGATAAGGGATGGGGACGTGACACCTATTCTATATAATTTTTGCTTTAAATATTTGTCAAGTCTTGAGAACAATGCTCTTGGAGCTTGTTTCAGACCATAGAGTGCCTTTTTTAGTTTGCATACATAATCTCTATTTTTTGATAGAAGAAAACCTTTAGGTTGTTCAATGCAGACTTCATATTCAATTTCTCCATTAAGGAATGCATATTTTACATCCATTTGGTATACTTTTATTTTTTTATAGCATTCAAATGCTAAGAATATTCTAATGGATTCAAGTCTTACCACAGGTGCAAAAGTTTCTTCAAAGTCAACAGCTTCTACTTGAGCATATCCCTTGCATACTAGTTCGACCTTGTTTCTTATTACTTGATCAACCTCATTGAACTTGTTCATGAAAATCCATTTGGTCCCAATAGAATTTAAACCTTTAGGTATTGGAACAAATTCCCAAGTTTGTTTTTTCTCAATTTGATCCAACTCATCATTCATAGCTTTGATCCAATCATCATCTTTGCTAGCTTCTGCAAATGTATTTTGCTCAATTAATGAGAGTAATGCTTGTTCTTCAAATATTAGTTTTCTTCTTGTTTGGAATTATGCATCCTTGTCACCTATGATTAAGGTTTCAGGACGATTCATTTGGATTCTTCTAGATAGAGTTCTTGTATCATAGCTGAAATGGAGCAAACTACGCTAAAATGTTCCCTGCTGATAGCGGAAATGAACTAGAAAATGGACATTTAAGGAGTGGAAGAAGATTTTGGTCTGGAAAGAGAAGAAAAATTATGAT
Organism: Pseudotsuga menziesii; assembly: GCA_001517045.1. Taxonomy (NCBI): domain Eukaryota; kingdom Viridiplantae; phylum Streptophyta; class Pinopsida; order Pinales; family Pinaceae; genus Pseudotsuga; species Pseudotsuga menziesii. The sequence continues at coordinate 391,430 of LPNX010996669.1, read as the reverse complement.
AAGAAGAGGAAGTTATAGTATGACCAGAGGAGAAGACTACGAGTTAAAATCACATTTTGATGAAGGTTCTTGTGATGAATACGAGGAATATTATCCTTTATCTAAAAGAGAAGAAGAAGAAGCATAAGCTCTAGATTTAAAGTACGAGTATGATACACATATAATCCCATGCGCATATCCATAGGTAAGATCTAGAAACTCATCTCCTATTGGTTTTGTAAATACAAGTAATACTAACGGTTGCGAATATTAGACAAGGGAGTCTGATTAGGAAAAAATTTTGCTTGACAGTTCCAAGAGTTTATATAATGGTTGGAAATGATATTTAATGGAAATGGGTTAGAAGACCCAGAGAAACACTGGTTTCTATGTGAATTCATATGTACAATGCGACATGTCCAAGATTAAGTGATAAAGAAAGAGAAAATGATCACAACCCCAAGAGGTCATGCGCTAGAGTGGTATATGAAGTTTTATATAGTTCTGGCGGCAGTTGCATAGAAGATGCTTGACCAAATTCAAGCTAGATTAATAGATGAGTTCAGAAAGCCAAAATATGAATCTTAGTGCATCATGGGAATTAAAGAAATCAATAAATTGTCTACAAAATCTGTGTGAGACTTCGACTAGATATTTAAGACATTGATGGCTAAAGTAAGCTTTTGGATCTTAGATGTGCAACACAAGGAATGGTTCATTGCAACACTATTACTGTACATTCGAATCTTGTTGATGCAAAAAAATATTGTGTCATAGAATAAATCCCTGGAGATAGCCATGAAGTTAGAATCCTCACCGATTGGAGAGATCGGTTTAGGAATGATGTAGATTTAGTCACAGCTAGCCAAACTTACACTACAACTCCAGGACATTAATAAAGGGAAAGATATCCAAGAAGAACTATGGTGTACTAGATGAAAAACTGAGGGACACCATAAGGATAATTGCTTGGCCTTCATGAACTATGTCACAATAGGAGTATCGAACCCGATAAGCGCACAAGGGATTCCTTGGTGTAGAATATGTTAGACCCAAGGCCATCGGTCGGAATAGTGATTGTACTTGCATAATATTGTGAGTACATGAGCTAGTCTGTACTATAAATTTTGTAAATTTTTAGGCCATGATGAGAAGGATTGCAGAGATATCCAGTTGTTGTAGGAGAAAACAATGGATACCTACTTAATGAAGAAGGAAGATCATATGCTAGATGAGCGAGCACAATATCAATACCCACCCACTCAATATACATCGAATCAATATCAACAACCTCAGTATCCTTAGGCTCAATATCAACAAAATCAGTAACCACCACAACAACACTACCCTCAACCCAGAGAGGCTAGAAACTTTCGAGGTCGAGGGTAACAACAAGGAGGAGGATTTGGTCACGAAAGAGGCCAAATTATATGCTATAATTGTGGGAAAACAAGACATTTTGGGAGGGACTATGTGAGTCTGATGAAGGCATGTTCATATTGTAAAGTTGTCAACCACACTATTGAGGAATGTCCTCAACTGATTGTTAAGTGGCATGCCAAGAATATGGTAAATCCAATTCCCATGCAGAATCCTAATCCAAATCCCAATCAGAACATCTAGATGATATCTGCTAAGCTAAGAGAAGCAAACATTTCTATTGTAACAAGAGGAGGTGTTGCGACTGGAGCAGACCAAAATACATAGAATGACCAACTAGAGGTGCGACCAAAAACACAAAATAAAGTACCGTTTGACATCCAAAGAGAAAAGGAAGCTTTCTTAGACACTTGACTAGAATTCATCGGCAAGAATCAAGCATCGATGTATGCTCCTACACTACCAAGAGTACAAGTAAGGGAGATTCCTGGACGATTTGATCAAATATTCTGAAAGAAACTGATGAGAAAGGTTAGTAAACTTAAATATTTTTTTAAAAGTTGCTTATTGCTAATCCAGGATAAATATGATGTTGCAGAATTGAAATATATAATAGAAGAAACTTAGGGGGAGCTAGGACTAAAAAAAAGAGTTAACCATGTCGAAAAAATATTAAAGACCAGTTGTGAGTTAATAATGACTGCACATATAGGAGATTATGATATGGACTATATCATTTTGCATCTGGAATTTGATGTCAATATTTTGACAAGATTAGCAAATCAGTTAAAGGTCCTACCTATTGGTCGACTGACTCAGGTGCCTGTCGAGGTAGAAAAAATGAGAACATATGCGTATTTTGAAGTGATCAACATTTTAGATGATTTAAACCCATATCATGCACTTTTGGGTATCAATTGGGCTATAGACAATCATACCATCATCAATTTCAAGAAAAGAATCTCATCATTTGAAGATTCAGAGATAAGGGAGGTTGCGCCAATTGATCCGCTAGAAGGATATAGATATGTCGAACCAGTACACAGTGAAGGACAAGGCGTCTATCTCGACCATATCTATAATATCACATTTAAAAAACAAGGACTATGTAAATCCAATAACTAATGAAAGCTGGGTTGGCTGAGTGTTATCTCATGTACATTAAATTTGGGTGAAGCGTTATAAAATTGGAAGAATTGGATGCATGAAGTATCCATGAGAAGATGCAAAAGAATTACATAATCTATGCAATGGGCAGGAGCCTAGGTAAGAGACCTACCTACATATGAAGGTTTACTTAATCTTTCATATTTTCTTATAGAGTTTAAAGCGAAAGTTATAGAATTTCGGCGCTTGTACGCCCTGGACTTTGTGCTGAAAGCTACATCTGCTAGATGGTGGGGTATGCATAAAGAATATATATCTAAATGGAAACACTGTAGAATATTGATGGATATATATTTGGAGAAGAGATCCATTATACTAGACACAAGTATAAAATACTGACAAATCCTATCGAACATATTGAGAACTGGCGTGCGACATCAGAGGCATGCCTGCGACACGAATGGGTACATCAGTTTATACATTCACTGGACATGATACCAAGGAATTGGTATACATCACTTGATATGTGATGAGGAATTCTTAAATGGTAGGAGTTAGCTACTATCTTCACATATACATTTGAGTTCGTAGAGGACCATCCTTTGATTGATTCTACATTGCAAGTGATGAAAATGAAAATATTTGAAGATATCCTTGTCGTAATGCCAAAATTCAATCAATGTAATGCGGCAATCTAGTACTAGATGGAATGTTACACTGTGAGGGGAGAACCTGATGATGATGAATTTCTCAACATAAACATATAAGAAGGTATATGCATTGTAGAAGGATTTGGTATTTCTAGATACCAATTCCAGAGTCCACTAAAAGTTGAAAAAGTTAATATTGGCTCCCTGGAGAATCCAAAATTTGCCAATATCAGAGATTATTGGGATGAAGAGACTATAGGGAATATCATGGATGTATTGCATGAGTTCTAGGATCTGTTCCCTATGAAATTCTCAGAGATGAAAGGGATCGTCGGATACCTTGGAAAAAATGAAGATACCTTTGAAGCCCGATGCAAAACCAGTCAAGCAACGACCATACTGATTGAATCCGCGGTATAAATAAAAAGTCAAGGTAGAAATAAACCAAATTCTGGGCACAAGTATCATAGAACCGGTAGAAGAATCAGAGTGTATTAGTCCAATAATGGTGCAATACAAAAACGATACTGGTGAAGTAATAATTTGCGTCGACCTGAGAAAATTGAATGATGTTTGTTTGCATGACCCATTTTTGACTCCATTTATAGATGAGGTACTGTAAAGTGTCGAGGGTCAAGATATTTATTATTTCATTGATGGTTTCTTTGGTTACCATCATATTAGAATTGCAAAGTAAGATTGAAAAAATACCACCTTTGTGACGAAGTGAGGATGTTTCCAGTAAATGGTAATGCCCTTTTGACTCAGGAATCCTCCTGCTATTTTTTCTAGAATAGTAGTCATTTCCTTTAATGACTTTATTCAAAAATTTCTTGAAGTCTACTTTGATTATTGGACAATATTTGGGCTCATTAAGGATCATATTGAGAGCCTAAGGATGATGTTGGAAGGTTGTCAGTAGTATCAAATTTCATTGAGCTTAAAGAAGTGTATCTTTTGTGCCGCATTTGTAATTCTTTTGGGCCATGTGGTCTGTCACAATTGAATGTTGGTTGATCCTGCTAAAATTATAATCATCCTTGAAATACCACCACTGACCACAATTAAGAAATTGTGCAAAAAATTGGAACACACAGGATACTACAGAAAATTTATTAAAGGATATGTGAAGGTGATTGCTCTGATGGAAAAGTTATTGAAGAAATATGTTAAGTTCCATTGGACATAAAGCTATCAAGAGAGACTGGACACATCAAAGAACAATATGGTTACAACGCAGATACTTGTATCTCCAGAATAAAAGAAATAATTCCTTTTACATGTCGATGCGTCATCTGTCACGCTCGGCGTGGTATTAACACAGCCTGCCGAAGGGTCGATCGACCATCCTATAACCTTTTCTAGTAGGAAATTATCCACAATGGAGAAGAATTATACCATGAAGGGAAGAGAAGGGTTAGTGATGGTATATGCTCTATATAAATTCAAACACTACTTAATGGGTGGACATTTTAAAATGTACACAACCCATTCATCATTAAAATAACTGGTCAATAAGCCAGTGTTGGGGGCGGGGATATTTGTCACTGGCTTCTCCTTTTATGGGAATTTGACTTTGAAGTTATTATTAAACCCGATTGACTGAATTGAGGACCAAAGCATCTGTCAAGGATATAAAGTGGATAAGAACCTAGGTAATTTCCTATATGTCCCTTACACTTACACCTACATTGGAATCATATCCCCCCATTCTCTTTCTGTTCTACTTCCCTTGGCAGATGGTAAGGGGATTTTATATTATTATCCTCAAAGTGCCTTTTTACATATTCTAGGTAATATAAAATATTACAGAAGGATTCCAGCCTTATCATCATATAAAAATTACTTCATTACATTCTAGGGCAAAAAAACATCTTACATTCCCCTCCCCCTTTATTTATTTACCATCCCTGGTGCATATTAGAACTTTATACAATATTTACATCAAAAATTTTCAAACAACTATGGGTATGCCTACCACATATCATCCTCCAGCTCCCACATTGATTCTATACATATGTAATGCATCCATTAGACCTTTACTTTCCCTCTATCATTATTCCTAAGAAATGTAGCCTTCCTATCAAGGATTTTCACTTGTTTCACTAGAACATCGCCTTCCAATTATACCTAAATGACAAATGAATCAAACATGTGGTTAGGATTAAGTACATACTTTTTCAACAAGGACATAAGAAAAAAACTATGCACATGAATGAAACTAGGAAATGCAAGTGCATATGTAACTAGTCCTATTCTATCTAATATCTCAAATAGCCCACAAAATCTTTATAGTAGCTTAGAATAGATTTCAAGTTTCAATGGGCTCTTCTTACGCATGAATTTTTAGACACATATGATCTCCCACTTGTAATTCTATGTATATCCTGCTCTAATCTGTATACGTTTTATGTGTATCCCATTCTACTTTAGATTATACCTAATACTTACCATATTCTCTTCCATTTATTTGAGTAGTTATAATATAGTTACTACTTTTTTTGTTGGATAATCCCAATTGACTAGAGTATTATAATTTCTTCCATACATTACTTCAAATGGAATCATATTCAGAGAAGAATGATATCCATTCTTGTAGGAAAATTCCTCTAGATGTAAATAAATTTCCCACTAAGATGGTTGGTCCATCACATACATCCTCATCAAATATTCAATTACTTGATTTGAAAGCGTAAGGAAGTCCAAATGGTTGGAATTCAGGTTTGTACAAAAATCTTTGAACAATACTTTCCAAAAGTTTGAGGTAAACTTTGGATCTCTATTTGATACAGTTTCATTAGGTATCCCATGTATCCTAGTAATATGCTTCATGTAATTTAATTTTTTATATTATAAGCCTTATATATTGACTTAAAATTTTCCACCACTACCATGATTGAAGCATGCCACTTTTCTCCCACAACGCCCTTATGATGAAATCTATGTCACTGCATCCCATTTCCATTATCATGGAATTGACAAAGGCTCTAGAAATCCTATTGGATGTCCATGCATAAAATTTACCCTCTGAAAGTCCATACATCATTCTTTATAATCAGCTATATCCTTTTTCATACATAGCCATAAGTTCTGACTTGTTACTGTTGTTATTATCTTCTAATATCTAGGATGTATTACATAAGGGAATTTATGTATCTCACTATTATCAACTTCTATAGTACATTATCATGCTATAAGCCATCCTTTACTTGATGTTAATGCTCATATGAGGCAATAGATTTAAGATTTTTTTCCCTTAAATCATATTTTATCATGCTAACAATTGTAGCATGCATGGAAGGTATCATTCTAATGAGAGAATCAATAACCTTAATATTTCCCCCCTTGATACGTTTCATTTCAAAATCAAACTCATAGAAAAATTACAACTATTTGGACTTCCTTGTATTCAGGGTTTGCTTCTTAAAAAATATTCAAGTCCACTATGATCAGTGTCTTAAATTCAAATTTTATTCTAATGAGATAATGTGTCCATGTATTTAAGTCATGCACTACAGAAACTAAGTCTAAATCACTTGTGACATAAATTTTCTCACGTTCCTTTGGCTTCTTAAACTCATAATAGATTGCATTTAGAATCTACATGAACAATACAAAAATTCCTGCATTAATCTAAAATGGATCAATATATAATTGTTCACCTACTTAGAGCTATTAGGGTCGAGATATTGGATGAATTGGCTTGTAGGGCCCATTTTATGGGAAGGAATCAGTTTGGCAGATTTGGGGTTCGAAACCTTCTAGGGTCTATTTTAGGGGTCTAAATGGAATTTTTGGGGTAAAATAACCCATCACTAGAAACTTGGTCCTTGATTTTATTCTAAACTCGAATTCCTTTCCAATGATCTAAATATTGCCTCAATCGGAGTTTGTATGAAAAAGACGTGCCTTTCACAATTTTACCTATCTAGTTGAACACCATGGTACCGAGTGGATTCCTAATCAAATATCATTGTTCACACAAGGGGATATTGTCATGTGTGGACATTTAATAACATTTTATAAGGACCAAAACCCTAACCCTAATCAGTATTTGAGGCATGCAAGAACCCTAAAAGTAACCCTAGACAACTACTAGGCTATGTTAAATACTAGGTCATGAGGAGAAGAAGGGGAACAATTATTTTGATGTATTGTATCATTCCATAGTTGAGAAACATCATAGGAGTGGATGTTGGTAGTAGGAAAAGATAGGCAGAATTCAACCAGAATTCTGCCCATAAATGTGAAGGTTCAGGTCGCACGACAGTGGAAGCTGCAACAGGTGGAGAAGCTATGACTAGAGCAACCAACAATGGAAGAGGAGCCACGACGAGAGAAGTTGTGATCAAAGGAACAATTATAGAATAAGAGTACAATAGTTGAAATGGATAGTTCGAGTGATCATGGGTAAGAAGGAAGTTAGAATAAAGCATGCTTGGGTAACAAATCATATTTTGTATTTTTGGGCCAATAATGCCAACTATCAATTGTAATTGAATGTACGAGAATAGGAATGACAGCTTGTCAGATAACAGATTAGAGTCGGTTGATTATTACATGTAAGAGATTATAAAATAGAGAACCCAATATTTGTGTGGGTTTGTCTCCCTATGGATTTTGTCCTACTAGTTGCAGAAGAGGTAGAGTGGTTTTTTCTCAGAGTTCTAGAATTGTAGAGAAGAGAGTCAATCCAGGATATGTGCAAATCGATGATAGAGTGAAGGAGAGGAACAATTTAGAGATACAAGAATAGAGAGAATTAGAGGAGATAAGTCTATATAAGTTGTAAATATATCTAGAACATATTCTGTAAGCTAAGTGCATAGACAAAGGGTGCTGATATATTTCTCATTCCAAATGAAGAGAACCTTTGTGGTTTTTCCCGGATGGGTTTCCACGTTAAATGTTTCCTCTGTGTGTATTAGATGAGTGTGTTTATGTTGAATGTGTGAATATTGTGAATAAGTAGATATGAATGTGTCACATCCCTTCCTTTTATGAACAATCTCATGTCTGTATATATCGCACTGCTTATTGACTGAATCTGTGACATGGCCTTTATGTTGAATGTTGCAAAATGTGTCGACTGATAAATAGCCTATTAACTTGAACAAATAGACAAGGTGTAGGAAGTATAATCCATGGCTTCGGTTGAGCGTTGTAATAAGGTACAACAAGAGTATAAATCTGCACCCAACTGCAGAAACTTGCTTCTGGTAGTTCCCCATAAAGATATCTTGGGTGAGACTACATCTATGTCACGAGTGATGCTGACTGATCTCAGCTCTATCACGTCGATATCTGGGTCTTTTTTGACTACCAAGGACCCGAACCTGGGTTGACTGGATGAAGGAAGCCAACAAATGGTTTAGTTGTCGTGACTGTGAATCATTTTAGTGAGGGATGTGTTTTGGTACTTGACGAAGCGAAAAATTCAAGATTGGGTAGAGTTTAAAACACTAGAGTTTGCGTAGGAGAAGAGTGAAGGATCCTAATTGAACCCAAAAGAGTGGTTGAATTAGTATATTTATACCGATGTTCATGATATATTTTTTGCGAATTTCTTGTTTTTCTGTATGGGTGGTTGTTAAAGATAGCAACCTAGTAGAAAAAGTTTCAAGAAAGAGAATCGATAGAGTGGACTCCTTAGCTAATTCAGCAACTGAAAAGCGTTAGCAACCCCATTTGTAGGGCAGTTGAGTTTTGGGTTGATAGTATTTTGGAAGGAGACATCACTGAATTTGTTGTCAACACAATAACATCATACAGTTAGGCAGAAAGAAATTTTTTCCAAGGACTGAGAGGATGGTACCTGACATCTTTAAGGATTTAGATAAATATTCTGGTATGTGAGAAAAGGGATCTTGAGAATGGAGTCCGACGACTAAAAATCTATTCGTGGATACTTGGGATATGTCGTAAACAAAGTGTGATAAAAATGGAGAAAAGTAAGTTGAGATGTTCCCTGGTGAAAGAAAAACTAAACTAGAAGGTGGACGTTTAACAAGTGGGAGATGATCTCGGTTAGAAAAGAGAAGAAGAACTATGACTAGAAGAGGAAGTTGCAGTATGACTAGAGAGGACTACGATTTGACATCACAATTGGACGGAGGTTCTTGCAATGATGAATAGGAATATCATCCTATATCTTAAAGAGAAGAAGAAAACAAATCCCTAGATCCATAGTATGAGTACAAAAAACCCACGACCCCACGTATGTCTTTGGAGGTAATATCTAGAAACTCATCTCCTAGAGGGTTTGTTAATCAAAGTAACAATAGTGATGGGAATAGAAGATATGGAATCCCCACTAGTCGAGTAGTTCCTAGAACAAATATAATGGTCAGGAATAATATTAAGTTACTGATCTTTAACAGAAATGGGTTTCTATGTGAATCCATGTGGACCATGTGGCAGGTCCATGTGGCAGAAGACCCAGAGCAACATTGGTTTCTATGTGAATCCATGTGGACCATGTGGTAGGTCCAATATGAAGCCATCAAGAAGGCTCAAATGATCATAACACTTAGGGGTCGTGCATTGGATTGGTACATGAAGTTCTCAGTGGTTCCAATAGGAGTCACACATAAAACAATAGACCAAATATGAGCAGGATTAATAGACGAATTCAGAAATCCCAAATATTAATCCCAATGTATAACAAAGTTAAAAGATATTAAGCAATTGTTTACAGATTTTGTTTGATATTTTGATTAGAGATTTAAAACATTGATGGATAAAGTAAGTTTTCGTATATCGGATGTTCAACACAAAGAATGGTTTATTGTGGAGATGTAAAAAAATATTGCGGTGATGCACATTTGAATCCCCTTGATGCAATAAAATATTGTTTCACATACTGAGGATTTCAAACTAGATATGAAATTGGAATCCTCACCTCTGGGAGAGACTAGTGCAGTGATGATGCAAACCTAGTCACAACTAGCCAACCTTATGTTGCAACTTCATGATATTAAAAAAGGGAAAGAGATCTAGAAAGAACTATGGTGTACCATATGCAGAACAAAGGGCTACCATAAAGATAATTTCCCGGTGTTTATGAACTATGTTGCATTGGGAGTGCCAAATCCGATGAATACACAAGGGATGCCTTGGTGCAGAATATGCCAGATTAGAGGCCATCAGTCGAAAGAGTGTTTGTACTTATATAATATTGTAAGTGCATCGACTAGTTTATACTGTAAATTTTGCAGATTAGTAGGCCATGATGAGAAGGATTGCAGAGCACATCAGCTACTGTAAGAGAAAAAAATGGATACCTATTTAATGAAGAACAAATAACTTATGCAAGTTGAGAGGGATCAAGCTCAATATCCATGAGTGCAATATCCACAAGCTCAGTATCCTCAGCCCCATTATCCACATAATTGGTACCAACAACAATAATACCCTCAACCTAGGGAGGATGGAAATTTTAGAGGTCTAGGACAAGGAGGAGGATTTGGTCAATAGAGAGGCCAAATTATATGTTGTAATTGTGGGCAGCTTGGACATTTTGCTAGGGACTGTGCAAGTCCTATGAAGACATGTTCATATTTTAAGGTTGTTGACCACACTGTTGAGGAATGTCCTCAACTAATTTCCAAGTGGCATGCTAGGAATGGGGGAAATTCGAATCCATCGCAGAATCCCAATCCAAACCCCAATTAGAATATCCATAAAATTTTTGTTGAACCAAGGGAACCACATATAGTTGTCATGGAAAGAGGAGGTGTTGCAACTGGAGTAGACTAAGAAGAATTATACAGACAACTGCACATGCGACTAGTAGCACAAAGGAAGGTTCCATTTGATGTACAAAAATAAAAGGAAGTATTCTTGGATGCACGATAAGAATTCGTGGACATAAATCAAACGTCGACTTCCAGAAGACCAATAATGGAGATGCATGAAATATTTGACCAGCTACTCTGAAAGAAACTATCTGAAAAGGTTAGCAAATTAAAAGAATTCTTTAAAAGTTGCTTAAATCTAATCCAAGATAAATATTTTGTCGCAGAATTGACAACTTTAATAGAAGAACCCCAAGAAGAGCTGTGACCTAAAAAAAGGGTTAATCATATTCGGGAACAAACAAACTGAATACTAGTCATGAATTAAGAATGACTACACAAATATGAGACTATGATATTGATTATATTGTTTTGTACTTGGGATATGATGTCAACATTCTGACTAGAAAAACATGGGAGAGCATGGGAAAGCCGAGACTAGTATGGTCTCTTGTCCAACTCCGATTAGAAAATTAGTTGAAGGTTCTACCTATTGATTAACTGACTCAAGTGATTGCCAAGGTATAAGTCCTTAAAAATTATGTCGAATTTGAAGTGATTGACATTGTCGATGATACAAATACATATATTACACTTTTGGGTATCAACTAGGAAATTGATAATCAAACAATTATTAGCTTCAAGAAAAGAATCTCAACATTTGAAGATTCATAGCTAAGGGTGGTCGCACCAATTGATCCGTTGGAAGGGAAAAGATATGTTGAACAAGTGAATAGTGAAGGACAAGGAGATTATCTGGACCATATTTATAATATCACTTCTACAAGGGATGATTATGTAAATCCAACAACTGACAAAAAGCTCAGTTGGCGAAGTGTTATCTCCGATACATTGAGTTCTGGAGAAAACTTGGAAAAATGGTAGAACCAATTACATGAAGTATCAATGAGAAGATGTGCAAGAATTACATAGTATGTGCAATGTGTAGGTACTGAGGCATGTGATCTACCTAGATTTGAAGGATTACCTAACCTAGCATCTTTTCCAATCGAATTTTAAGATAAATTCACTGAACATCGACGCTCATCTACTCTGGACATTGCGCTGAGAGCTACACCTACAGAATGGTGGGTCACACATAAAAAATGTATCCCAAGCTTCCCTCAATGCCAGAAATTAATGGAGATAATATTTGGAGAGAAGATCAGTTATATTGGTCAGAAGTACACATGATTGACTAATCCTACTGAGCACATTGCATATTGTCGTCTGACATGGGACGAATTCCTGTGACAGGAATGGGTTCATCATTTTGTGCATACATTGGATAGGATACCAAGGAAATGGTACACAACTGCGATGAGTAAATCTGGATTGGGATGAACTAGTTGCTAACTTTACACACACATTTGAGTTTGTTGATGATTATCCTTCGATTGATTTTGAATTGCAAGTGATCAAAATAGAGATATTTGATGATATCCCTATGTCGACATCAAACTTCTATCAGAGAAACATGACAATCATCACTGGATGGAGTGCTATAATGTAACGGGTGGACCTAATGATGATGACCCATAAGACACGAACATCCCAGAATATGAAGGTACTCACACGGTGGATGGATTTGGTATTTCAAGTACATAGTTTCTAAATCCATTAAGAAATAAAAAATTAAACATTAGATCTCTAGAGGATCCAAAGTTCACCAATATCAGGGACTATTGGGATGAAGAATTTGTCAGGAATATTACAGATATACAATAGAGTTTCATGATCTATTCCCAAAAACATTTCAAAGATGAAAGTGATTGTTGGAGACCTTAGAGAGATGAATATGTCGTTAAATATTGATGCAAGACCTGTGAAGCAACAACCATACTGGTTGAATCCGCGGTATAAAGAAAAGGTCAAGATGGAACTAGATCGAATGGTATATGTAGGTATCATAGAACCGGTTAAAGAATCAGAATGGATTAGTCTAATAGTAGTGCAGCATAAGAAGACTACTAGTGAAGTATGCATTTGTATTGACCTAAGAAAGTTGAATGATTCCCACCTACATGACCCATTTTTTACCCCATTTACAGATAACGTATTAGAAAGTGTTGGGGGTTAAGTATTTTATTATTTTACTGGTGGGTTCTTTGGCTACCATCAGATCAGAATTGAAAAGTAATATCGACACAAGATAACATTTACGATGGAGTGGGGATGTTTTTAGTACATAGTCATGCCTTTTGGACTCAAGAATGCTCCTTCTATCTTTTCCATGCTAGTAGTGGTTGCATTTAAGGATTTTATTCATAAGTTTCTTGAGGTCTACTTCGATGAATATATGATGTTTGGGATCATAAAGGATTACATTGAGAGCCTCAGAATGATGCTTGAACGGTGTCAATACTATCAAATTTTGTTGAATTTAAAGAAATGTATCTTTTGTGCCCTGTTTGGAATTTTTGTGGGCCATGTAGTTTGGTGCAATGGAATCCTAATCAGCCCTGATAAAATTGCTATCATCGTCAACCTACCACCCCCATGCGATAGTGAATTAGTTGAGAATGACATTGGGACATACATGATATTATATAAAATTTATCAAATTGGACAGAAATTGCCAAGAAAGTATGGATTTCCTGAAATACAAAATGGTCACAATGCCCATACTTGTATTTCCATACAGGAAGAAACAATTTTAGGTACATGTCGATGCGTCGTCGGTCACACTCAGTGTTGTACTTGTGCAACCTGTTGAAGGATTCATTGATCATTCTATTTCATTCGCTAGCAAGAAATTGTCATGATCATAGAAGAATTAAATGACGGGTGAAAAAGAAGGCTTAGTTATGGTGTATGCGCTACAAAATTTTTGNGGGGGGGGGGGGGGGGGGGGGGGGGGGGGGGGGGGGGCTTATTTGTTGGTGGCTCCTACATTTCCAGTAATTTTATTTTGAAGTCATTATTAAGCCAATATGACTGAGCTCAAGACCAGATCACCTATCGAGGCTTGAAAGTGGAGAAGAACATGTGAACCTTGACAATAGTCTTCCTTGTGCACAATGTTTTGCAATCATGATGTTTGATGACCAATACAGATATATCATAAAATTATTGAATACGGGATTGTAGAAATAGTGGCTCTAATGCTATGAGTAAAGATGCTAAAAACAAGCACTCTAAATAAATCTTTCTACTAAGATAATTCTCACAAGCATACACAAGAAAAATAGAGAGAAGAATAGAGATTGAGTCACATGAATGAAGAGATGAATATTGGAGTGTATCCTTCCATTGAAAAATGATGAATAATAATGTGCATATATAGTATATCCCTCATATTTAAAATTGATTTGTATTGGAGACAACTCATCAAGCTTAGAAAGATAGACTTACTAAATATGATAAACCAACATATGTGGCTAAAGCACTTTGCAAATCAGTCAAGGACCTCATGAAATAGAAAAATCATGAGTGAGTTGTCAAGAGTGATGGAAAAACATGTTAATCCTAGAATATGGAGATAAAATCATGGAGGATGGGTTTGAAACAAAAGATACTAAGTTTTCTAGTGGACTAGCTCTACCTTATCCACATAAAAGTTGGAATAAAGCAGTAAAAGAAAAAATCTGCAGGAAATCTCAGTTACTAATTCTAGCAGTCAATAAAGTGAACATGATCAACCCAGAATCAGGATTAAAGCATTCCTGGGCATATATGGAAAGTGTTGACTATGTGGTGCAAGTGGATGCCAACTATCTAGGCTAGTGGGTAGGAAATTAATAAAAAATGATTAAATATTTTATCCTAATTTATAAAGTGGGTTTATTATATTCCCATACCCCCTTTAAGTCCAAATTTATGATGTTTATGTCTGAAATATAGGTGTATATAGATCCCAACAACAAGTCTATGGTCACCCTTTACAATTATTCATGTCCAAAAAAGTGAGGAAAAAGGAAAAACCACACGGGAAAAATCCTCCCTCAAGAAAAGACGAGGCACCAAATTTGAATAACATGTATTCAATAAGTATTTATCTTCACTTGAATGAGCTGAATGCATTGCTTCTTTGTGAAAGACTTGATGAATAAATCATGAACTCCATGATCATGCACTAGAGTGTAGAATCTGCAAGAAAGATGTAGAGAGACTCCTGGTATCGCATACACTGATGAAGTAGGAGAATTATATAAATGATTCTTGCTTATAACAAAAAATGATCTGAAAACAAAATCTGAAATGAAAAAGACATCTGTGCATACTCCTTCCCAAAGAGTACAAAAAATAAGACAATTTGTTACATAATCAATTCCTTGAATAACTGCAAAATTGTGATGTGAATCACACGTCATTATCCCAATATGATGTAGCACCTTTCAAGATATAATATGAGGATGAAAAAAATCTTATATATCATAAAAATTAGCATATGGAACAACAAATACAAATGCTTAAGTGACTCCATGAGGATATAGGGCTAGACTAGGAAAACTATGAGAAATTGGGGAAAAATAATGAGTGTAAAAATATGAATGATAAATGGACTTGAGATCTGAACCATAAGTGTTTAGAGAAGATCCAAAAATGTTTAATATAATTCCAAATATTACTAAGGTCATGGATAACCAACCAGTGAAAGATAGGAAAGACTGAAAACCATATAATATAAGTAACACTGCATAAGAGACCAATGAGGAATCAACTAGTGAACTTGGGATTTGTATAGTCTTAGGATTATTCAGAGGTATCGTATATGGTATGGATAGTGGTATGTATCATTTCATGAAATGTATATCAGTTTGAAAACATGCTTATAAATAAAAATTATGGAGTGAGAAAGAGTTTCTTAAAGACAAGTCAGGATCTAGTGAAAAAACACAATTATTGAGAGATGAATCTAGGAGAATGATAGGTAAATTATCAAAGAAAGGATCTGATATTTCTGATTATGATATATAAGAAAATGAATCTATATCAGAGACATGAGAAAATAATTTTAATCTGGCACTCAAGGCATAGTTTATATCACCTTGGAACTGCGCACTATGATAGTGTTTTGAGGAATCAACATGATTCTCTAGCTCGTCTGGAACTTCGATGTTGTGCTTCTCAAGAAGTTGAGACATGATGTCCATATTATTCTTGAAAAAATTATTCTCTGGATGAAATACCTTGTTTCAATAAGAACACTTGGATGTGCCCCCTTTCTTCTTAACCTTCTTCATTGAATCTTCATTAGTAGGATTCAAATTTTCATCTTCAATTTATGACATTGGATTCTTCTCTTTCACAATTTTCTTTTCTTTGGATTTGGTATTATTGCTTCCTTGAACTATGAGAGAATGATCATTTCCCTTGGAATATGTAATAGAACCCATTTTTATCAATTTGTCTTTCTCCTTTGTTAGTGAATCAAAGAAATTACATAAAGAAGGCATTTTCCAATTATAAACAACAAGCCTAGTAGCATGAAAAGTAGACACAAAAACTAAGTATTTAGGACCCAATTTAGATAGAATGGAAAGGATTAATTGATCATATTTCTTCTCAATCCCACAATATTTTATAACTAGAACAAGTGAATTGAATTTGGTAAAGGAACCATCAATAGAATCGAAACTACTTGGACTCATTGAGAATAACTCAATCTCCAACTGATGCGCTCTTAACTCATCTTGAAATCCAAAGAGAGAGTCAAGTTTGGTCCATACCTGGTTTGGAGTAGTCAAACCATCTAGATGAAAGAGTAGATAAGGGGATATAGAGAGGAAAATTAGTCCATAGTCTTCATCCAACCTATTATGCCACTTAGATTTCTTAATAACAACATTGGGCTCATTCTCAAAATCTGGAGTAACTTTGTATAGTCGCTTACTACACAATACAATGTCAATTTTGGATTTCCATTAGTGATAGTTGAAGGGAGTCAGGATAATAACTGAAGAAGAACCCATATTGAGATGTTGATGCACTCAAGAATATACTCTCTGCAACCTGCATAAATAAAACTAGGAGAAATTCTTGTAAGCTTAAAAACAAGCTCTTCTTTAGAGAGGGATATGAGACTGGATGCGCTCTGATGGAGAGAATAAATAGCCCCTCAAATCTGTTGAAATTGAAAAAAAATTGTGCTCTGATATCATGTAGAAATAGCATATCTAATTTTATTATTAAATATTCTAAGAAGAAGCACTGGGAATCGATATTGCTACTAAGATAATTCTCACAAGCATAAACAGGAAAATAAAGAGAAGGATAAAGACTAAATCACTTGAATGAAGAGATGGATATTGGAGTGTATCCTTCCATTGAATAATGATGAATAATAGTGTACATAAATCGTACATCCCTCATAGGTAAAATCGAGTTGTATTGGAGACAACTCACCAAGCTCAGAAATATAGACTTACTAAATATGATAAACCCCCATAGGTGGCTAAAGCACTTCCCAAATCAGTCAAGGTCCTCACAAATTATAAAAATTATGAGTGAGTTTTCAAGAGTGATGGAAAAACATGCTGAACCTAGAATATGGAGAGAAAATCATGGAGGATGGGTTGGAAACAAAAGATACCAGTTTCCTAGTTGACTAGTTTTACCTTATCCACATAAAAGTTGGAATAAAGAAGTAAAAGACATAATCTGCAGGAAAGTGAAGTTACTAATTATGGAAGTCAATAAAGTGAACATGATAAACCTATAATAATTATTAAATCATTCCTTGGGTATATATGGCAAGTGTTGACTATGTGGTGCAAGTTGATGCCAACTATCTAGGCTAGTGGGTAGAAAATTATTCAAAATTGATTAAATATTTTATCCTGAGTTATGAAGTGGTTTATTATAATCTCACAAGGATATGTGTCAGAATTATTTAGTCCTACGAAGAAAAAATAGTTAGTTGTGTGAGCTATAGACTTCTAGTTGATCGTTGGACAATTATATAAAATGGGCCCTGACGAGATTCTTTGTCGCTGTGTCTTGGAACACGAGCAACCAATGATACTAAATGAAGCACATACTGGTGTCATAGGAGGCCACTATGATGGAAATGATATAGTGATAAATATATTGCAAGCTAAATTGTGGTGTCCCACCATGCATGCAAATGCTCAATAATGCTATCTCATTTGTGATTTCTTTTATAGAACCGAAAAGTTGTCACGATGAGATGAAATTTCGCTAGTACCTCAGATAAATTTGTAGGTATTTAAAAAATGGGTTGTTGATTTTGTCATACCTATTCACCCACTAATAAAGTAAACAGGCACATGATACATTATTACTGCGAAGGATTACTTAACTAGATGGGCCGATGCAATGCCAGTAAAGGATAGTACTACTGTGATGACTGCCAAATTTCTATTCAACAATGTCGTGACTAGATTCAGATGCCCGAAGATTTGATAAGCGATTAAGGTACGCATTTGGACAATTAGTTGATCAAATAATTAACTGAAGAATTCCATATCCAACATAAAAATACAACACCATATCACCCTTAAGTGAATGGCGTTGTCAAATCATTCAATAAGATCCTAGAGAATGTTTTGACAAAGATTTGCATTGTTCAAAGAAACAACTGGGATCAGAAAATTTATGTGGTACTGTGGGCATATTGCATGAATTGTAAGAAGTTGACAGCTTGAACCCCCTTTTGACTGGTGTATGGACAAGAGGTTGTTATTCCAACAGAATATATTTTACCCAATTTAAGGATTGCTACGATTACAGAGCTGACATATGTAATACTGTCGAGGAATGGCTGTCACAACTTGTGTAGTTGGAGGAAGACCGCTTTATTACAGGTTATCATCAAAATGTTGAAAAGAAACGACTAAAAGATGGCATGTTCGACACATTAAGAATAAGAAATTTCTGGTCAAAGTACTTGTCCTCCTCTATGATAGTAAGTTATTAAGGCATCCTAACAAAATGAAAACATGTTGGCTGGGGCCTTATGTTTTCATTCAAATCACTGAAGGAGGCGCAGTACAACTAGAAAAAATAGATGCAACATCAGTTAAAGGGTTGGTGAATGAAATTTGGCTAAAACCTTACCAGGATAGTTGCGACTTGGTCGAATGAAAAAAAAAATCTAATACATGTTTTTAGTAACTATTTGGTGGCAGGTTCCCAATCTGTCGCAGAGGAATAAAAATGTGTTGCATATTTTCTCTCTATCGCCAATGAAAAATGATAGTGAATACCCTTGGTTTATCGCAAGGAAAGAAATGGGTCGAAGGATAAAGAGCTATCGAAGGAATAACATAGTTGTCGCAAGATGAACTTGAGTCACATAAATGATAGTTGGCCATAATTAATTTAAAAACATGAGTGGTTTTAATGACATTCTCTATGGTCATTTTCTTCATTATTGCACAATAACTACCACTGATGTGACATGTGAGTGACGGTTTTTGTGGCACTTTTCGTATAATGATTCAGACGATTGGCTCGTGACAAAAACCGCTGCCACAATTCCATTGATTGTTCGCTCGTGTGAATGACTAACTGATTGAACGAGTAAAATTTATTACCCTTGCACCTAAGTTTCAGTTCATTTTGATGCATCTGAGTGAGAGTGTTCCATTGTTGTCCAAAACTGCAAGAGTTGAGGTGATTTTTCTACAGAGTATGGTTATTTCCATTTCCAATACAACCATAGTAGCAGAAACTGGTGGCACGACCTCTTCACCCACACTCATTATGGAATACACTTCCCAATATGTTCCATCATAGGACATGGTTGTAGAAGAGGCTGAACATATACCATTCATCCCTGAAGTGAGGTTACGACCAGCCCCAACTGGCACATTGAAGAGGAAATGGTCTAGTATCCGTAAGAAAGCAACAACACCACTACTAGAAGATGAATAAAAATTAATTGAGATTAGGCTACTAGAAGATATTCCACCCAAACCACGTGATGCACTAAGGAAAAAAACTAACAAAATGAAAAGTATCAATTGGTAAAATCAGTCTTTCCGAAAAGGAATTCGAACAATGTGGAATAACAATGAGAGCCTTGAACATCATATTCAACTTTACAATAAGCTCAATATATATTTGCTGATGTCGATGAAATTTTCTCTCATCAGTCCTAACGCTCCAAAGAAGTAACCTTTCAAGCATAAAGAAGGAAAGAAGAAACAAAAGCTACGAAGAGAATACAAAAGGAAGAGGCAATGTATGCCAAAGTAGTCGAGCAAGTTTTTTCAGACGTGTGAAGCTTTGATCGATGAAGAGGAGTTCGAGAAATTCGTAGAGCAGTTGTGCACTGCAGAGACATAGGTGAACCAGATGAATAATGAAATGAAGAATCTTCCATTAGCAAAGAAAATGGATAAGACTACTGAAATGAAGAAAGTACAACAACAAGTCGCAACACTACGGACACATAAGCAAAAGAGGACTAACAGTGTTGCAAAATTACAAGTAGAGGTAGAGAAAGTTACATGTATCATTCAACCTATACATGAGAATGTTTGGAAAGAGTTGGGATCCGTAGGGATTACTACTTCATAACACATTAGTTCTGAATTTGTTGAAAATATATAGAAGACATAACTAGAGGTGTGATAACAGATGGAGCAGGTAGTGAAAATATTCCAAGAATTTAAAGGAAAGGTTGCAATTACAAAATTTTAAAAATAATGTGGCTTAGGATGATCCACATGTGAGTGTTGGGGGCATGTTGGCCCTATGAAAAGATAGGAAAAATTTGGCGGCCAAAATTCTGCTAAAAAATATGAAGATTTAGGTTGCACGACAATGGAAGCTGGGACAAGAGGAGAAGCTATGACGGGAGTAGCCAACCATGGAAGAGTCTGCAACAGAAGAGGAGATGTGATGAGAGCAGTTGTGACCGAAGGAAAAATGATAGAAGAAGAGTACAACAATTGAAAGGGATAGTTCGAGTGATTGTAGGTAAGAATCCAGTTAGAATAAAGCATACTTAGGTAACACAACATATTTTGTATCTTTGGTCCAATAGTGCATACTGACAGTTGTAACTGAATCTACGAGAATAGGGATGAGATCCTGTCAGCTAACATATTAGAGTTGGTTGATTACGATATGTCAGAGATTATAAAAGGTAGAAATCAAGTTGTTTGTGGGTTGGTCTACCTCTTGCTTCTGTCCTAGTTTCTGAAGAGGTAAAGTTATTTGTTCTTAGAGTTGTATAGTTGCATAGAAGAGATTCGATCCAGGCTGTGTCCAGATCAACGGTAGAGTGAAGGAGAGGAAAAATTCAGATATCCAAGACTAGAGAGCATGATATGATAGAAGTATGTATAAGTTGTAAGGAATATACAGAATAGATTCTGCAAGTTGAGAGCACAGACAAAGAGTTCTAATATTTTTCTCATGCCAAATGAAGAGCACCTTTGTGGTTTTTCCCATATGGGTTTCCACGTTAAATTTTGCCGCTGTGTGTATGTGATGAGTGTGTTTATGTTGAATGTATGTATATTTTGAATAAGTAGATCTGAATGTGTTGCATCCCTTATGTTTATGAATAATCGCATGTATGTATATGTCACACTGCTTATTGAATGAATATGTGATATGGCCTTCATGTTGAATGTTGCAAGATGTGTCAACCAATAAATAGTATGTTAACTTGAAAAAATAGACAAGGAATAGGAATTATAATCCTTGGATTCAGTTGAGTGTTGTAATAAGGTACAACAATAGTAGAAATCCATGCCCAACTACATAAACTTGGTTTTGGCAGTTCCCCATAAATATATCTCGAGTGAGACCACATCTGCGTCGCGGGTGATGTCGACTGAACTCTGTTCTGTCGGGTCGATATCTGGGTCTTTGTTGACTACCAAATACTTGAACCTGGGTTGGCTGGAAGAAGGAATGCAACAATGGATGTTAGAGAAAAATAGAGGAGATAAGAGATATTGAAGTATCCATTATGGCCACATATTCATAGGTAACTCCATAGCGAGTACCATTACCTTTGTATTTTCATTTTGATATGGAAAGAAAGGCATAATCCTTATTTGTGGTCGGGTTTTTTCCCATAGTTAGTTTTCCAATGGTATATCTTGTGTTATTTTGTGGATTGTGTCCTTATTTTTTCTATTTTATCTTTCAGTTCCATTGTATTCAATATTTTATGAAATTAAATTAACACATTGAACTAAGTTGTAAGGTCTTTTTTTATGAATTGATCTAGTGGAATATCCATGAAAGTTTACAGATCATTCCTTGAAGGCGTGTATGTAAACCTCACAATTCTCATTTGGATCTACAATATTATTATTGGTGCACTTGTGAGTAACTTCCTCAATTATTGGAATCTTTCTGCACACTATGGTGTCCAAGCAAACTCGATGCCTTTATTCTGCAAAGAGGTTACTGGGTGTGATAATTTTGAAAAACCTTCAATAAACCTTGTATAGTATCCAACCAAGCCCATAAATGATCTTACATCATATTGATTCATGGGTTTATTCCAACCCTCTATAAATTCAATCTTTTAGGATTCACTACTATCCCTTCCTCTAATAAAACACCACCCAAATTGTGGATCTACTTCTAATAGAATGGACACTTGCTCAACTTTGAATAAATATGAGGTTCCCTTAGTACTTGTAGTACTAATATTAGATGTTATTCATGTTCCTCTTCTAACATGGAATAGATGAGAATGTCATCCAAGAACATGATCACAAACTTATATAGTTATTTCCTTAAAAGTTTCGTTCATCAAACACATGAAGGTAGTTAGTTACCATGAACCTTCATAATCCAAGAACTTGAAATGTTTCCTTGTGTTTGTCCCATGAGAGTTTACCCTATTGGGATTAATATACTAATGAGAGATTGCGTGAATCCTAAATAATGAAGGCTTAAATCCCTTATTCCTCTAATATTTTTTTTCTTTCTTATTGTCCTTCTAGGACTTCTGATAATTGGCTTTTCCTTTGTCGTAATCATACATTTTATTAGCTTTCCTGATTTCCTCCTCAAGAGTTTTGGGATCTTCAATCTTAAGTCTATTATTGTAATAATAAGGAAAACCCACTTAGTAATATGTATATCTTTTCCTTCTCATCCTTGAGTAAACCCGCATATTTGAGAAACTCTATAAAATTCCTTTCATGCTCTTCCAAGCTCCTATTTCCAATATTGATTTCAAATAAATTCTCCATCTTTTCTTGATAAATTTTTTATGACAAGTACTTCTTGTTCATATTACAACATCAAGGGTGGTTCTCCATCTTGTGAGTAATATCAAGACAATAGACTTGTGATTAATATCAAGTCCTACAAATATCCTTATATGATTGAGGTGGTGATGTTAAAAAGCTTGTGAGTAATATCAAGCTGAGTCTTGTGAGTAATATGAAGGCATTAGACTTGTGAGTAATATCAAGGCAGTAAAGCTTGTGAGTAATATCAAGACAGTAGACTTGTGAGTAATATCAAGTTCTACAAATATCCTCATGTTGTGAGGTGGTGTACTTTACTATGTAAAGTGGATATACTAGTGATGTATGGATAGTCATGGTCAATAAGTGCTACAAGTCTCGTTTAGGGATTAGCTACCCCTAGAGTGATTTACTTTAGCATGTGACTATATGAATCGGGGTAATACATATGATCATAGGTTTAGAAACAATCTTATGAGTATGATATGATATATATGATTAATTAATGAAAACACATATGGACCATGCAAAGATATTTAATATAAGCACAAAGATGGAGAGAGAATTCGAATTTCCCATGTCGCCATCAAGTGAATTCAAATTGATAAGATATCAGTTGAGTATTAGTTATGGTAAAAAAAGTTATTTAATTAAGGAATCAACTCCTTAATTTATGCAAGTGATTGTTGGAAATAAACATTAATGGAGAAGCATTGGTTACTATTTAGTTGCATTCAGTTTTGTTCATTTACTTTCAATTATTGTTTAGTTGCATTCAGTTCTATTCATTTACATTCAATTCTATTCAGTTACATTTAGTTTTATTCAGTTATATTCAGTTGCATGCAGTTCCATTTAGTTCAGTTCAGTTACACTAAGTTCCATTTCATTGCATGCAATTCCATTCAGTTATGTTCAGTTACATTCAGTTGCATGCAATTCCATTCAAATCAGTTCGATTACACTTAGTTTTATGAAATTACACTCAGTTGCATGTAGTTCCATTCAGTTTAGCTTAGTACACTTAGTTAACAACTCAGTTAGAGTTAGTTAATTAATGGAAGGCACATCTCTTCTCGTGGAAGATAATTATGGAGTGTCATCCTTGGACCAGATTAATGGAGGGCACATGATTGAAGATGGATGATCAGTGTTCTAAGTGTTAACAAATTACTGATGCATGCAACTAGTCTATTTTTTATTGTAAACCATAATTTGACTTGTTATTAAAGTGCTATGCACTTGGAAAGTTAGATATAGTGTTCCATTTGATCTCCACTCTCTAGTAATCTTGGTGAAAGCAATATGCTATTGTGTTATAATCATTCTCAACTACATATCAATCATACTCTAAGATCATTTGCTGGGGTTTTCATCCTTCGAATCAGTGGACGGTTTTCCCAGGTATATCCTGTGTTCTATGGTTTGATTTACATCTTTGGATTATTGATGAGATTTAGATGCACTATTATTGTGGATTAAAGTTTTAAAGTTCAATTATCTTCATATTTTTATCAATCACTAACATGGTATTAGAGAAAGGGTGTGCAAGATCTTAGTTTTCACTAGCAACTAAAACCTACGCAATCTTGAGAAGTATTGAGCAAAGAGTTTGGAGCCATGGCATCGATATGCATCCAACCAGAAGACCGACTTGAAGATACTTCCAAATGTAAGGCGAGAGTCTGAATAATTATTGAGGAGGATGATCTAGATGTCTAATTAACCTCAATGAGTGAGGACTCTTTATGCAGGGCGAATTAAAGAGCATGTCAATATGCACCATTTCTGTCACTTTTCAGGAGACATATTTCTTGGAGACATTCTGATCAATCCGTGAGGAATATGACAAAACAGTTGAAAACCCACTTTCAAAATGGGATTATTTATCCTAATATCAAGAATATTTCAAAAATTCGCAATTGTTTGAGAGATACAATAAGGTATTTGAAGATGGAATTCTTAGAATTCATGTTATGGTTGTTTTCCCAAAGTGGATGAATTGATGGAACAACCCCAAAAGATGTAAGTTGGATATTGTGTATAATGAAAGCCCCACATATTTTATATCTCATCCAAAGAAGAGGATGATCCTTGGAAGAAGTTTTCTTTAAAGAAGAACATTCACTCCAGGTTGCATGGGATCCAGTTTCTCCATGCAGAGATTCGCTACCTCCTGCATGCACTCAAATTTGCAAAGAGATCAAGGGACAATAGTAATCTCCGCAAGGAAGTAGAGATCAAGAGGGGGCATGAAAAACAATAAAAAGATAATTACCCAAAATTTTCAATATATGTTATTTATATCTATATACCAAGGGACTACAGTAATCTCCGCAAGGAAGCAGAGATCAAGAGGGGGCATGAAAAACAATAAAAAGATAATTACCCAAAATTTTCATTATATGTTATTTAGATATATATGCCTTTGAATATTTTCATTAGAGTCATATAGAGCATGCATGATTATTTTATAAAATATGAATATAGAGGATGCATGATTGTTCATAATATATGAATATAGAGCATGCATTATTATTTTATAAAATATGGATATAGAGGATGCATGCTTGTTTCATAAAGATATGAATATAGAGCTTAATGATTGATTCATGATATATGAATGCTAGTCCACATGATTATTTGATTATCATATGATTTTATAAAATCATATTTTTACAATCTATATTCCTGGACTTGGAATTGTGTTTAGCATACACATTGTTTTTTCTATCTTTATTAGAATGTTATCAATCTCATAAGTCCAAATTTTGTGAGATGATATAGGACTGATATAAGACTTATGTGGGACTAATATAAGGCTGAAAACATAATTCATAAGACATGATATTTATGGCGGCATGATTGTTTCATAAACTGTGAACATAAGACTACATGATTAGCTATATAGAGGGATTCATGCTTACCTCATGAGGTATGAACATGGGGTTGTATATTTATTTCATAAAATGAATTTTTGGACTGATATAGGGTTTCATATCAGTACATAGTATTAGAATGGGTTATGATAAATCGGCTGGTCAATATCTATGCATAACTAGGTAAATATTTATCAGTATATTGAGAGTATTTCATGTGAATAAAATTCATGAGTTTGAAATGGTTCTAACCATTCGAATAATTTGTATTGTATAGAAAATTAATTTGCCCATACATACGAGTAAACAAGGACATGAATGTGGAGTCATTATGATGGCTGATCCTAAAAGAGAATGGTTCGGGAGGTTTATATGTCTCTTGGAAAGGAGACAAAATAGATGACTTAATTCTATTCTGATAGATGTGAAGACTCATGAATATATTCTATCTTATTTAAATTCATGTGTCAAATAATATTTTCATATATAGATGAGAATAAGTATCTGTGATGGAGGAATTGGATTATGATTCTCACATTCACATGGTGAGAGGGAGTTGCTAGTCTCACTAGCTACCGAAGAACCAATGTAACTAGTTGATGTACATCCTATAAAAATGAGATATGCATGATGCTCATATTTAGAAGGAAGCTAATAAATGTATTCAAGAATTTTGTTATGATTCTTATGATTAGTGGTGTGGCAGTCACCAGACAACGATTTTCCTTGGTTAAGGAAAATGTGTAGTAAAAGAGCCTGAAGAGTTTCAGGATGATGGACTACAAGTCCATGGCCACACATATGAAGGAAAATATGAAATTTCATAATTTGTTTTCATATTTGGAGGATTTCAAGTCAGTTGAAGATGTATTTCGTTAGTCACAAGTCCCAATATTTGTTATATTCTTTTTAGTTTGTGCAAAGACATGTACAAAGCATGTGTTGTGGTGCATACTTGGTACAAGTGTATGTGGACTCAAATATGTATTGGAAAGTGAAATATAGTTTCAAAGATACATGAAATATGAATAATATAGTGATCAAGGAAGATCAAATTTGTTGCTCTAGATAGAGCATGTTCAAAAGAATAAATATTTTTAGGGTTCTAGTCACTTATATTCGAGACATGGTACATATCCATATATGAGCAACATTTCCAGCATTCTTACTAAACCTCTGCCTGGGACAAGCTTGGTATAGTAAATAAGAACTCCTCTAGTTGAAGAGGGAGTATTCATGTGTCTTCATAGGAGGAAGTAGATAAAGTCCCCATGAGTTAGTCATCGTACATGAATTAGGTAGCCAAGGGATGTGATAGCTTGTGGAGAGAATCCACATGAGGAGAGACATGGTCAAAAGTCTCAAAGACTATTTATAGTCTAGATCGTTAGACCTCTTGGAGAGGTAGTTGGGGTTCTGCAAATATAAAGAGAAGGATCAATGAGAAAGTGATCATGACTTGAAGAACACCACAGAGAATGGCATGCTCACAAAGAACTTCTCCAGATAACAAAAGATTCAATAAGTCAACAAAATTTGTTGAAGAGTGAAAGAAAAGATAAGTCTTTCTTTCTGCATGTTATTACACATTTGTTGTATAATGTTGTATGTGATGGATTTAAAAATCCATGGTTTCTAGTTTAGAGAAACTTTATTCTGGATTGGATCCATATGATGCTACTTTGTGTAAGTAGTTGATTGGTCTTTGAGCAGACATGTTGTATTTTATGCTTACTACTAAGCATATGTTTGAGTACCTTTGAGATCATTAGAATAGGCTCTTTATTGTATTTGATACATGAAAGATCTATTATTTGATTGTGTTAGTCAGCTATTGTTTTAGCCTGAGATAAGCAATATAATTTGAGGCTAGTACTACATAAGCTAAGTTTATTGCGCCTAGTACTACATAAGCTAAGTGTATTGCGCCTAGTACTACAGAAGGAAGATGTATGAGAGTACTACAGAAAAAATGTGTTTTGCAGATAGTACTACATATTGAGGAGTAGCGTAGCTTGGGGAGATACCTACTAGGGTGAAATACTTGAGCCTACAGTTATTAGGTGTTAAAACTCAAATATTTTTCGAAAACCCTAATGTGTTTTATGATAAAACACATTCAAGTTGAAGATTTACTTCATTGAAGTCATGGTCATGAGTTCCAGTACATAGGTAATGATGAGAATATTGCAAATTTGTGACAAAGTTTAAACACTTAGGATATAAGCTTGTTGTGGCATAGAATGTCTCCCTTGCTGAGAGGAAGTGTTGATATTACAACATTGGGACTCATTTTCTAGTCTTGTGAGTAATATCAAGATAGTAAACTTGTGAGTAATATTAAGTCCTAAAAATATCCTCATATGATTTAGGTGGTGATGTTGTAAAGATTGTGAGTACTATCAAGCTGAGTCTTATGAGAAATATCAAGACAGTAGACTTGTGGGTAATATCAACTCAGTAAATCTTGTGAGTAATATCAAGATAGTAGAGTTGTGAGTCATATCAAGTTCTAAAAATATCCTCATGTTGTGAGGTGGTTTACTATACTATGTAAAGTGGATATACTATGTGATGTATGGATAGTCATGGTCAATAGGTGCTACAAGTCTCCTTTACGGATTAGCTACCCATAGAGTGATTTAATTTAGCATGTGACTATATGACCTGGGGTAATACATATGATCATAGGTTCACAAACAATCTTATGAGTATGATATGATATATATGATTAATTAATGAAAACACATATGGGACATGTAGATATATTTAATATAAGGACAGAGATGGAGAGAGAATTCGAATTGCCCATGTTTCCATCAAGTGAAGTCGAATTGATAAGATATCGGTTGATTATAAATTATGGTAAAACAAAGTTCATCTAATTAAGGAATCAACTCCTTGTTGGAAATAAACATTGATGGAGAAGCATTGGTTACTATTCATTTACATTCAATTTTGTTCAGTTACATTTAGTTAATGTTTAGTTACATTCATATTTTTTTCAGTTATATTCAATTTTGTTCAGTTGTATTCAGTTGCATGTAGTTCCATTCAGTTTAGTTTAGTTACACTCAGTTGTATGCAGTTATGGTCAGTTCCATTCAATTGCATGCAGTTCCATTCCGTTCTATTCAGTTGCATGCAGTTCCATTCAACTCAGTTCACTTACACTCAGTTGTATGCAATTACACTCAGTTCCATTCAGTTGCATGTAGTTCCTTTTAGTTCATCTTAGTACACTCAGTTAGAGTTAGTTAATTAATGGAAGGCACATATATTCTTGTGGGAGATAATTATGGAGTGCCATCTTGGTGCCATATCAATGGGGGGCGCATTATTTAATATGGATAAGTGTTCCATGTGTTAACAAATTACTGATGCATGCAACTAGTCTATTTTTGTTGTAAAACCTAATTTGACTTGTTATTAAAGTGCTATGCACTTGGAAAGTTAGATATAGTGTTCCATTTGATATCCACTCTCTGGTGCTCTCAGTGAAAGCAATATGCTATTGTGTTGTAATCATTCTATGCTACATATCAATCGTACTCTAAGATCATTTGTTGGGTTTTTCGTCCTCCTAATGACTGGAGGGTTTTCCCATGGTATATCTTGTGTTCTATGGTTTGATTTACATGTTTGTATTATTGATGAGATTTATATTCACTGTTATTGTGGATTAAATTTTTAAAATTCAATTATCTTCATATTTTTCTCAATCACTAACACTTCTACTAGAATTATGTCTTTCACTGAGATGCTTAACTTACAATAGTTAATCCCAACATATGGAATCTTTTCCCTCCAAATTGTATATAAAATCCTAGCCTCCATATTATATGATTAGTTATGAAATTGGAGATACTTCCTCAATCCTAGTAACTGGGACTCATTTTATTCACCCTTATTGTTTTCACCATCAAATGTAGGTGGATTTATTTTCTCTTAATTCTCCTTGTAATTCATCCTACACTTGCCTCCTTTTGTGGTGTCTGACTGAATATATTTCTAAACTACTTCTAAATTTTTTAGAGGAGTAATATGTGATGGCTACATGAGCTATGACATAATTATCTCTATGGATTATTGTTTCACCCTCATAGTACTCATATATTTCATAGAACCTTTTATTGTCATGTGTCCTTTCCTCCTCTTGAAGTGAAGTTGAACCAACATGTGCCCTTATTTACAACAACTTCAAATTTTGCATTATATGATTATTTATATTATTGTATTGATCCTACACCCTTAACATCCTTTCATTTCCATCCCTATAACTTTGTATTTCCATCTTTAGACTCCTTATGGTCTCTATCAGTTATACTAGTTCATGGTTGACTCTGTGTCCAATAGACTTAGATTCCTCATTTCCCATGTTGGAATTATATCCTCTTACCTCATTATCCAGGATGTATGGAGGGTATTTCCCCCCCATTATTTTTTTTACAATTTTACTAATATCTAATTGTGATTGAATCTACAACCTACAATTCAATTTTCTACAACGTGTTCAAATAAATGAGTATTAGACGACATAATATTTCAATTGTAATAAAACTCCATATCACATAGACATGGATAGAATGATTCATTCATTGACCCTGTTAATGGATCTATAGGATCCCTATCATTCACAAACTATCTCTTTTTAATTTCTTAGGATCCTCCTTTTGAAAACTTCACATGAAAATGTAACTAAAACAGTTGACTATGGATTTTCCTTCTTACTCAAATCACCCTCATTATCTACTAAAAAAATGAATTATTTTCATACTAAGAGAATATATCTATCTATCTATCTATCTATATATCTATCTATCTATCTATCTATCTATCTATCTATATATATATATATATATATATATATATATATATATATATATGATGTGGCATATTACATGGCTTCCTATGTGGAAGTGAGGGTCCTACGTGTCCATTGTTAAACCCTACCATGTCATTGGGACCCTTCTTTTACCTTGCCCAATCATAGTATGGTTGATAGCATCTGTTTACCATGACCAATAGGGATTAGATCCTATTATTTTCATCAATAGACCTCCAATGTTCATGGAATCAAATATGCCCTATTGTTAATTGGTGTCCACCCTTGTGAATGGTGTGGATTTAACTACACAAATTCTATATTTTAATAAACCATTCATACATAATCAACTAATTAACATGTAACAATGGAGGGTTTCATATAAAAAATCATGGTTAATCATCCATTTTTCCAAAGGAAATCTTGTCCATACACAAGATCACAACTGATTGAGCAATAAAATAATGGTTCTCCCCATAAATGGCATTGATTTCCTAGTGTATATTTCTCATTTAATTTTTTCCATTTGAAGTAGTTGAACCTACATATTCCAACACATGTTGTCCCTCCCCATCAATGTTCAAGTTTTAATCTCCGTGATCCGGTTAATCAATATCAACCATTAATGCATGGTGTTTTGTCCATAACCAAACACACATCCAACGGATTTGAGTATTCCACATGAATATTCTATCGACTACCACTTAGCCAAATCTTCCACTTTGAGAGTCAATTTTCTTCCACCTATGAAAATATCCACTTGGACATACCTCTTTCTATGACATATACTAGAGATTCCACTTGGACATTTGGACATTTCAGTTAGGATGAATCCTTTCCATGTAAAACTAAACTACAAGTAATCTCTATCCATCGATCCTTGAGTTCCACATATCTATTGATACATGATGTCATTCTACCTGAGATCCTACCATGCTTAATCACCAAACCTCCAATCCAACATTTACCATTAATGGTTTTTGGCCAGTGGTAAGTTGTTTTTTAGTTAGTGTAAATGGTTTTCTAATCATCGATGAGTGGTTTTACAACACCTAAATTTTATTCACTTGTGACATAATATGTGTCCAAAATCCTCCGCACAAATTTTGCAAATATTTCACTGTGCTCCCAAATCATATCTCAACTATTCATGACATAAGGCCTTGGATTAACCATCGATTAATTTATATTGCGTGAATAGTTAAGATCATGTGTTAGGATTTGGTTGATCTAATACTATCCATTCATGGCATCTGTCATTGAATTAACTTGTGATCACTTCAAATTGTGTGAATGATCAAGATTGTGCAATGGCAACTTACATGATTAATCTTTCCCATTCGAGGGATGTTCCTCAAATTATACCTCTTACACCTATCTTTCCCATGAATGGTGAAGATCATGCTACTCCAACATGCCTGAATCAAGGTTATTTGAAGCACATCCCTTCTAATAATCCTTGATCTTATTCCTTTTTGAGAATGGCCCATATCTTCCCTCAATACTTTCTTTGTTTGATCTCAACCATTCCCAGAAAACCCTAATCTAACCACATCCAACTTAGATCCACCTAGATTCCAACAAAGCACATACACCTTTCCCTAGTCCTACCACCTATATACCTTATTTGATGTGGTTGTTCCACACCACATTCCTATATCCATGTGGGTACTCCACATCATACCCATTGTCCATCTGCCTCCTCAAGTTCACCTCAACCACATGGCATTAGTGGGTCCACCACCAATTTTTCTAATTTTACAAGTATTTTCATGGTTTTTATATAGTGGAGGGTCTTAATAAGTGGATTTTAGAAAAACAGATATGCATGAATCTATTCTTAATATATGGATAGCTATGATTTACACTTGGTACCCACCCTGCATCCAACAATGTTTTCTTTCTTAGAAGAATTTAGATAAATAGGTTACTTACAAACTATGAATTTTCTTGAAATCCACTATGAATTGTTTGTTAAACTCAAAAAAAAATTCCCTTCAATGGCTTCCATACACATCCCTCAATAGTATAGATAATTTCCATTGTCTAATTAAATCCTAAGTTGATTTAATTGAGGGATTTAGGATTTTTTTATAATTTTCTTCTTTGAAGCATTCCTTCAATAGTTTTTGTACAACCTCTATACACACAAATATGGCCTATTGTAGTCCTAGTGTTGAAACCATTTCTATGACACTTTATAACTTATGGTGTGATTGAATACCAAACTATGGCATACCTAGTATCCTCAATTCCCCTTTAGAGACCAAAAGGTACTTTCTAACCTAGCTTAAATCCATCAAACTCAACATTGATACCAATCTTAAAAAATGTCATATTCCTTCTATTAAGTTTAAATTACAATGAAAAAATACACATAAAGAACACACAAATAACTAGTTAACTATATTAAATTATGCAATGCAATGCAGTCATCCCATGTGCCAACAATTATACATTCATTAAGAAAATATAATAGAAAATAAGCATGACGTTACACATTTAAATAACAATCCTTGAAAATATCTTCCAAGAAGCTACAAGTGAAAGATAATCCTCCCAACCTTAGGATTTATAGCAATCCTTATATATATTTAATAATGGCCATCCCTATGCCAGGGATATCATTCCACAAGGGGTTAGTTCCAATTCCTTATATTTAGCTAAGCCGCACTTAAACCCAAGTGCTACCTCACCCAAAGGATTTCTTCCTCTACCCAATGGCACAGAACCCTATCCACTATGGAAACCAACCCTTCACTTATTCCCCATCAACCTACACAATGCTAGGTTTGGTGTCCCCTTCTCTACATCATATTCCATTAGGATATCCCCCTCCCCTTCTAGTTGTTAGTATAGACCAACCATGAAGTGTCTGTGACAAGGCTCTATTGATTTCAAGTTACAAGCCAAGTTCCTAGACCATGGGAACCTAGCCTAACTATGACAGTTTGTTAAGTAATTAGAAAATCAGTTTCTCAAGGTGGACTTGAGTGAAATAAACAAAAATAGCCAATGGGTTAATCAAGTAATATAAAATGTACACTTTCCAAAAAATCATACTGTTGATGCCTGGAAAATCCCAGGTACCGAAAGTAGGGATTCTCCCTAATAACCGTTCCCAACTAGATCGTTTATCATTTGGAATGGGTAATATTTCTGGTTAGCGGCCCAACTACAATAGAATTAAATGAATGTTTAAGTCTATTTTATCGGTTGTAGCACGGTCCACGTTTTATGTGATTTTATGTTTTATAATTAAATGCAAGTACCTATACTAAATGAAAGTGATAGTGGGTAAGAACCTCACTAGAGATGCACAGGTATTCCCTTCGTCTTACCGCTTCTTCCCCACAACCACTCTACGAAAACAAAGAACAACTAATCTATTCTAAACTAATTCTAATGATCCCCATGGAGCAAAGATTATATTGAAATGAGTAAATATAAAGAATTGTTTGCACACAGAATGCTACAGATAGCCATTAGATTCTTCATACATAAATACAACAAAAAAATAACACAAAGATAGCTCTGTGAAGTTAAAACATTTATTACTCATTTTATTGCACAAGATTCGAAATAGAATAATGAAACCATTCATAAACTTGCAGAAATAATTAATCAGGTTGGAACGATCTCACATTTATTCAGCAATCCAAAATAGAAGTAGTTCTCATTCAACAATCCACATAACCATATTGAATCTCATACAGTCCTTCCTCCAGCGAAATTTTGGTCCTCTTTATTATAAACAAAAATAGTTCTCCTTACAAAAAGATTCAGCATGTGTGCCAGAAAAAGTCCCACTTCTATTCTACTCTACCTCTACTTATACAAATTACACATTCCCTTTTAGTTACCCTAGCCCCTTGGGATTCCTTAACTCTTCGTTAACAACTTTTTTGTCCTCTATTGTGCTCACTAAGAAAAATGGAATAAAAACAAAATATTACATAAAGCTTCCACATGGAGATAAAACAAATTCTTATGTGAGCCAACTGGTTTCTTAATAAAAACATCCCATGCTTGAGTCTCTTCACTAATGACTCGATAGTCAAATGGCTCCAACAAACATGCGACTATTTCATGCTTG
Source organism: Pseudotsuga menziesii (assembly GCA_001517045.1). Lineage (NCBI taxonomy): Eukaryota > Viridiplantae > Streptophyta > Pinopsida > Pinales > Pinaceae > Pseudotsuga > Pseudotsuga menziesii. Next base: position 356,581 of record LPNX010996669.1, on the reverse strand, counting down.
GACAACTGGGATTCTATCTCCCTTAATTTTGGAGAGTTCTGAATCAGTAACTCCTCAAATAGATGCTTGTGAACTGAAGCTTGTACAACCCAGAATCCAATGGCTTCTTCACCGATGCTTTCAATCTTAGCTATGCTACCTTCCCCTGTCTGCAGCCTTTCCTGAAGGTTCTTTAAATGATGATCTCTGGCTGGGAAATATTGGACTTGAGTGTCTGCTGAAACTTGGCATTTATTGCGATTTGAACACATTCTTTTGTAGAAATCATTATACTTTTCTATAGTTTTATCAATGGCTGTGTTCAACCTTACTATTGATTTGCTGCTGAGATTCAATATTGCCAATTCCATCTTTAGACCTCATGCAGTCTTCTGAGGCATGTTCGTCGGAAAGGTTGAATTTTCTCCAATCCAAGTCAGTCGGCTCTACACAAGTTCTGTAACTGTTGATAACCTTTTCCTGAACTCTGATGAGTTGTGTGCTATCTCCTTTATTCTAGTGGCTCTATCTATTTAATTCTATACCTTTCTTCCGCCAACTTCAATTGAATCTGATTTATTTCCTTTTGCAGCAAAGACACTTGATTATGGAAAGGAGAAATATCAAGTTGTTTTTCGTTTGCCACCTTGAGTTGATTATCTAGAAAAATATTATGAATTTCTAGTTCTTCATCTCTTTTGTCAGTTGTGGCTCTCTACTTCTCTAACTCTGAAACCTTTCTTTCAAGATCTATTTTGTCTCCTTCAGTGATGGTAGCTGACAATACTAATGCATCTTTGTCCGATTCCAAAATTTGATATGTTTCTTTGAGTTTCTCCAACTCTATGAGAATATCATCATGCTTCCTTTTTTATATTTTTCCCTCTCCTATTTCTTTTCTTAGAGTTTCCTTCATTTGGGACATCTTTCCTCATATTGATCAACATCCTCCACCAATTTTCGACATTATCTACATTGGCTAGAGCTGCTGCTACACCTGCCATTGAAAGGAGTTTAGGGTCTTTATTCGTCCCCTGCAAAACTTTCTTTTCTGTTACCATGATTTCTACAGGGTGATCAGCTGTGTTCAACCTTTTCTCTGATCTCATCACAATTCTCTTCTTGCTCTTATCAAAGAAAATTGTATCGAGGTTTGCTACAGCCTGTTCATGGGATGGAATAAAAGGTATTAATTCAAGCTCTACCAAGGGGGCTATATTTCCTGTCATCATGCTACTTGATGGGACAAAATAATCCATTGGACAATTATGGCCTTAGTCTTGCTCCAGATCCTCTCGGTCTCGGTCTTCCTGCTCCTTTCTTATAAGTTCTTCGGTTTCTTTTTCTTCTTCTTCTCTTACTCGATCAACCGCTTCCTTTTGTATTCTTTCACTCTCCTCCCTCTCCCTTTGCTCTTCTTCTTCCTTCTGCCGATGTGCTTCCTCTACTAATCACTGCTCAGCTTCCTATAACAATCTCCAAGCTTCCTCTTCCCTTTTCCTTATAGCTTCTTCTTCTTGTTTTTGCTGTTCAACAGTACTACTACTGCTTCCTTTGTCTCCCACAGTTGTTATTTTATTCTTGAATCTTTTGCTTAAGGAGGACATGTTGCATGCGTTACGGTATATCTATTCATCTTTATCCCAATAATTTGTCTATTCAAAGTGCACTCCCACTGACGCACAATACTTCGAAATATTGTCCTCTGAATCATTTTTGTGAAAAGTTTTCTCTCCAAAATGAAAGTTTTCTAATTCTTTCACAAACTATGGTGCAATTTTTACCTTGGTAAACTTATAACTACCTATTTAGAAAGGTAGTTGTGGGTACTCAATGTTTTTCATATCAAATAAGAAATTACCGATCCCGTCTATGTAGAGTTGTCTTACCACCTCTTTATGAATAACATAGTCAGTGGCATACTTTGGTAGCAAGGAAGGGGATTTAGATCCTCCAAACATTATTAAGTACAGACCTTCCTCCAAGAAGTAATAATGCCCATTATCACTCATCGTATCCAATGCTCTTTCAGACATACAATTGCAATCTGTAAGGAAAATTAGCTTGTAAAGTGGTATTAAGAAATCCTCACAGATGCTCTTGTAGAAACAATGGTACTTGTGCGCCCACAAAATCTGATATGCAAAATATATAGGGGTCTTGGTGATATCCCATTTGCAATTTAGTGCTTTGAAAGGGTGGGTGCACAAGATGTAATCAATTAGGAAAGACCTCATATAAAACTCTGACTTACTCTAAATCAAACTTCCAAGTGCTACACTTATGCACAAAGATAGACTATTTGCTATGATGTTAGCGCAGTTAAAAATGGTTCCTTTTGTAGCTACAAAATAATCAATGGTACCCAGCTTATCTTATAAAGCCTTTCATTCGCCTGGACGAAAATCCAGTTTAACGTCAAGGCTAGAATCCTGTATGGTGCAAGTAGGTTAGCAATTTCATAATCTCCTAAAGGCTTCATACGGAAATACTTCCCAGGAACTATCATTCTCCTTACACAATCAAAAACATCTAAGTCCAACTCCTTTATCCAGTTTTTTGTCATATAGAATTGGGGTGTAGGTATCTTACATGCTTGAGCTACATATGCCAGCCTGTAGGAAGAAAAACCTTGTCCATTAATGTTTGATAGAGTCATCTTACTTGTATCTTCCCTTGGAAGAATCCATCCGATTACCTTGGCACATGGGAAGAGTTCGGGATGCGTAGAAAATTTCATGATAGCATATTTCATTATATTTGCATACACTAGTATGTCTTCTAAGCCCACATCTAGGACAACCTGGTCCTTGATCATCTGATATATTTGACCTCATCTGAATTCTGGCTCTGATCTAGTGAAAGCTTTAGTGTATTCGTAGATAATTTCCAGCTTTGGTACTATTTCTACCTCTGGATCATCTCCCATAGTCTAGACCTTCTTCTTTCCCTTTTTAGGCATGGTGCTATATAAAAGTTGAGGCTGTAAAACCACCAAACATGTCTTAGATATATTTTGATATCCTAGTATGCATGTATGATAAATAAATACTGAACATAACAACTATATCTTAGATTGAAACCAAACAGGAAACAACATGAGGTCATATTTAATAAAAAAAATTTACCAACTCATTCTAAAACATCCCAATAAGATTTGTGACATCAGGTAAAAAACCCCCATCTACCTTAGAAACCCAAGTTGAAACATGGCTACTACTGAATAGAGCCATGCAATGAACCTCTCATGCACTAGGTTTATTACAAAATTACCCCTGGCTTCTGTTGATGATTCCTGACCTATCTTGCGACTAGATAACTTTATTACTCATAACAACAAGGATTTTCCCTATGAAAACAACTTAAATCCCCTCCTTGGCTCAAAACTTAAAAAAATGGGTAGGTTTAAAACAAGTTCCGGACAGAGAATATTCCCAAACTACCTCGACCAACGGTGATACCCCCTTTGCTCATGCTCTGATGATAAGAACAGGGAATGGGGTAGATGGTGAAACGCTCATCTGGTGATGACCTTGCTACTAAACCAAACTAACATAAAAACCCCCATGGTGAGAGTAGAGAGGACGAGTGGCACAGAGCAGGTAATGGAAAACCTACGACCATGCTAGAAAAGAGAGGAGCAACCAGGGGCTCGATGTGTGGGAAAAAACGAGACACTTTCTAAGGTCTTCGAAACCCAAACTCAAAAGGAAAAAACATTATATGGTATTGGGATACATATACTGCTATGGACAGGAAAACCTAACCGGTAAGAACAAACCATGCTTTCCCCACAAAACTTGTGAAAATTGACTAGGAAAGGATTTGAATCCTACCTGGCGAAAGCAAACTCGACCATTGGTGAGTGCAAATATTGCGCAGCTTGAGAAATCCACACAATCGTTGACAGCTCCAAACGGTAATGAGGGAAATTGCTCAAACGACAAACTAAAAATAACCGTTACACAAACCTCGGTGGCTTAAATAGGAAAAGGTTATGATCCGTAATAAAAGCATCAAACGGGTGATTACTAGACCCATGATAAAAAAACATCGTTGGCACCACAGTCACAGACTTTATCAGAAAGACATCAGATCAACAACAAACCATAACTGTAAGCAACGGTGTTGGATGGAAGCTTGGAGTGGATCCGATGCTCATCGGATAGCCTCATACCTTCTGTTGATGTATTTGTAACTTCGAAATGTATTCGCTTGTATATCTTATGTCTTGTACCCTGATGTTTATTCCAGGAAGTGTCTATAATGTATTTGAGTCATGTCATGCCCCAATGTTCTTATCACGAGGTTCTATAATGTAAACAAGTTGGGTCAAGTCATTGTGGGTAACTCTCCTATTGTTCAAGGGTTAAATTCCTCACAGTTTCGGGGCACTAGGGTTATTAGACTCTCCTAGAGAAGTCAGCCCTAGTGAGTCATTGTCAAGTTGGGAATTAGTATAAATAGAGAGTGAGACTCTCTCTTTATCACACACTCACTCACACTCAGTTGTAGCGCATAGCTGAAAAAGAAGAAGTTGTTGGGGCTAGAAAGAAAGAGGCTACTGCTGTTGGGATATCATCTTACTATTTTTTTGGGGCTTTGCTATTTGGTGCTGATTCTATCTCCGAGGAAGTTGTGGGGTTTTCTCCTTTATGGTTTCCCTGAGGAAAATATTTGTGTTCATTGTCTTATGTGTTTGATTGTTGCGCTTGTTATTCTCTCAGTTAAGATCCTAAGTTATTGCTAGCTTAAATGATAAAAATCCAACATGGTATCAGAGCTAACCTGAGAAGAAGACACTGTGCAGCTGTGTGAACTAGGGATTCCTATTTTTTGGATCTCTCTCCATAGGTTTTCAGGAAAAGAAGGTTGGACTAACTCTCCTCCCCAGGGTGCATCTTTCTGTCGAAGCAGAATCCGATTTTGAGCATTTTTAGTTTTTGACCCGACACTAGAGCCGAAAATTAGGGATTTCCACAGAAGTGGAATTTTTGAGTGAGCCCAGGCCTAGATTGATCTCCTCCTCAAAATTGAAGTTTAGAGATCAATATCAAATCATTTGGTTGGACATAACTCCAAAAAATCCAAAGCCTAATCTGCTCCTAAACCAGCAATCCAGAAATTCAGCTCCAAATCCAAATCCGACATCTTGACCTAGTAAGATCTAAATCTTTTGTATTTCCATTTGAGGTTCTCAGTTAAGATGTCTCATCATACCAAGATTGATGAAAAGCTTGAGGGAGATGATAACTTCTGAGCCTAGAAGTATAGGATCTCCCTGGTCCTGGAAGAGAATGAGTTGGACTCCTACATCAATGAGGAGATTCCAGTTCTAGAGGGAGATGAAGCTAAGGCCTTACATAAGAAGAAGTTGGTTATGTCTAAGAGGATTATTGCTAATTCAATCAAGGATCACCTCATACCACAGGTTTCCTCCCTAAAGACACCTAAAGATATTTTTGATGCCCTAACCAAATTGTTTGAAGGAAAGAACATAAACCGGAAGATGACCTTGAGGAACCAATTGAAGAATGTAAAGATCCAGAATGCGGAGACCATACAGTCATACTTCACAAGGGTCTCCCAGGTCAAAGAACAACTTGAAGCAGTAGATGAAGAAGTGGAGAATGCAGAGATGGTAATGACCACCTTGAATGGTCTCCCTAGTACATGGGACTCTTTCATTCAAGGGATATGTGCCAGAAAGAAGTTAGTCAAGTTCAGCAGACTATGGGAAGAATGCTCTCAAGAAGAAGCTCGGATAGCAGCTCGAGAAGAAAAGATGGGAAGTGAAGATCAAGCTCTCACAGTACAATCCAAGAAAACTAGATCCAGCCACCACAGAAGTAAGTCCTCTCATCAAAGGAATAAATTTAGAAAGCCTAGAGATAAGTCTAAGTTCATTTGCTATACATGTGATGAAATAGGACACTTTGCTAGAGATTGTCCTAGAAACAAAAGTAGCTCTTACAAGAAGAAGGGAAACAAGAGAAGACATCATGCTCATGCTACAGAGGATGATGAACCTTCCACAAAGAGAAACAGACAAGACAATGATGATTCTTCAAGTGATGAAGAATATGTTTTGATCTCCACTCTCACAGGAACTATCACACATGGCAGCAATGATTGGATTATAGATAGCGGTGCTTCCAAACATATGACAGGATTCAAGGAATCCTTTGTGAAACTATATGAACATGAATCACCTCACAAGGTGAAACTCAGAGATGACTACCGGTATCCAATAAAAGGTAGTGGTGAATCCTCATACAAGCTAGACTCTGGAAAGTCTATTAAGATGAAATATGTATTGTTTGTAACTGGACTAAATAAGAACCTCCTCTCCATATCTACATTGGATGAAAAAGGAATGAGGGTTGCATTTGTAGATGGCCAAGTCCTCATGTGGCCAAAGGGAAAGTCTTTTGATGATGCAGTAGTGATTGGGGAACAAGAAGGAGGACTATACAAATTGAATGGCCAACCAGAACAAGCTTTGGTTCATGACTCGGTAGAACCAAATGAGCTTTGGCATAGAATGCTTCCACATGTGCATTATAGAGCACTACCACTGGCAAGAAAATATATTGAAGGTATCTTAGAAATGTAGACAAAACATGAAGGTGTATGCAAAAGATGTGTGAAAGGGAAGAACAAAAAGAAGACATTTCCAAGTAGCGAGAGCAAGGCAAAAGGAATCTTGGAAATCATCCACTTCGATGTATGCGGCCCAATGTCATCTAGTTCACTAAGCGGGTATGTATACTATGTTTCTTTTATTATTGATTTTTCTAGAAAAGCATGGATATACTTTATGAAGAACAAAGACTCAAGTATTTAGAAAGTTCAAGGAATTCAAAGCCTTGATCGAGAATCACACAGAAAAGAAGATCAAGACCTTTCGATCATATAATGGTGGAGAATTCACATCAAATGAATTCAAAGAGCTATGCAAAGACTCAGGGATTAAGAGGGAATTATCCACTCCATATAATCCACAATAGAATGGGATTGCAGAAAGAAAGAATAGAACAATCATGGAAGTAGCAAGGGCCATGCTTCATGATCAAGATTTTCCCATGCATCTATGGGCAGAAGCTTCCATAACAGCGGTGTATGTACAGAACTGTACTCCACACAGAGTACTCGAGAACAAGACACCTGCAGAAGTCTTCTCCAGCAAGAAACTAGAAGTCAACCATCTCATAATATTTGGCTGTCCTATATACAGACAAATTCCAAAAGAAAAGAGAATGAGTTTAGATCCTTAAGGAAAGAAGGGTATATTTATGGGACACTCTGAAAGCTCGAAGGATTATAGAATATACTTCCCAGGGTTCAAGAAGATTGACATTAGCAGAGATTCAACATTTGATGAATATTTAGCCTACATCAAATCCAGGAAGAGACCGGATGAAGAACCTGAAGAAACAAGAGCACCCAGAATTCATGATACAACCATGAACGAAGATGTTCAAGAAGAAGATCGAGAATTAGAAGAACCTCAAGAACCTGTAGATCCACCTCAGGAGAAGAATCCTCACAAGAGGAACCTTTCCTAGGTGTGTGAAATTATCCAAGGTACAGAGAGATATGGAGCTTCATAAGAAACACACAGAGGAAGGAAGAGAACTAGGTCCTGCTCCAGTTATGTAGCCCTGCTATGTGACATTATTGATAAAGAACCTTCCAACTATGAAGAAGCAGTAGAAAGGAAAGAATGAAAGGATGGTATGATCAAAGAGTATCAATCGATCATGAAGAATGATGTTTGGGATGTTGTCCCAAGACCAGAATGGAAGTCCATTATAACTTCCAAATGGATCTACAAGATCAAGCATGCTGCAGATGGTAGCATAGAGAAATATAAAGAAAGATTCATGGCTCGTGGTTTCTCCCAGAAAGAAGGAATAGATTATGAAGAAACTTTTAAACATATAGCCAGATACACTTCTATCATATCAGTACTTGCTCTAGCTGCAGTGATGAAATGGAAGATACAGTAGATGGATGTCAAGACTACTTTCTTGAATAGTGTAGTAGAAGAGGAAGTGTATGTGGAGCAGCCACTTTGTTTTGAGACACATGACAGGGAGTCTCATGTGTGTAGATTGAAGAAAGTCCTGTACGGTTTCAAGCATGCTCCTAGGATATGGTACGACATAATTGATGGATTCCTATCCAATTTGGGCTTTACCAAGAGTAAAGCAGATTAAAACCTTTACTACAAGGTCGAATATGGAAACCCAGTGATACTCCTACTGTATGTGGATGATCTGTTTGTAATAGGTGTGGATGGTTTGATTGATGATACGAAGAAGAAAATTGCTACCGAGTTTGAAATGAAAGACTTGGGTATGATGCACTATTTATTAGGATGGAGGTGTGGCAGAATGCAGATGGAATATTCCTTGGACAAGGGAAGTACGCAGTAGAGATTCTGAAGAGATTCGAGATGATGGACTGCAAGGCCATAACCACACCTATGGCATCGAACCTGATGCTAGTGAGTGATTCTTCATTAGAAGTGGTTGATGCTACGATGTATTGTCAGATGATTGGGTCCTTGATGTAACTGACAAACATGAGACCAGATATTTTCTTTGCTATAAACACCTCGAGCCAGTTCCTGACAGATATGAGACATGTTCACTTGATTGCTGCAAAGCATATTCTGAGGTACCTGAAGGGTACATTTGATTATGGGCTCAAGTATGAGGCAAATCAAAAGATTAACTTGGAGGGTTATGTTGATTTAGATTGGGCAGGTAGTGCCATCGATAGGAAGAGCACTTCCGGATGCTACTTCAGTATGGGATTAGGTGTGATCTCTTGGTTTAACAGGAAGTAGTCCTGTGTGGCACTGAGTATAGCTGAAGCAGAATATTTCACAGCTTGTTCAGCTAGTTGCGAGGCAGTGTGGCTGAGAAAGCTATTGTCTGATTTATTTAATCTCCACTTGGATGCTACTTGTATATATTGTGACAGCCATAGTTGTGTGAAGTTGTGAGAGAACCCAGTGTTCCATGACAAGTTGAAGCATATCGAAATCAAGTATCACTATATCAGGGATATGGTGCAGAGAGGAGCAGGGAAGCTCCAGTATGTTGCGATAGACAAAAAGATAGCTGATGTGTTGATGAATCCATTGGCCAGAGTGAATTTTGAGTACTTCAAGGAGAATCTTGGTGTTCTCTAGATCGAAGTTCCCTCCAAGGGAAAATGATGAGACCTAGAGCCATTCTGACATGGTGAGAGGATTAGGTTCCTTCCATGGTTAGATGTAAGGGCCGAGCCATTCTGTCATGGTGAGAGGATTTGGTTCCTTCCATGACATATGTGAGTGCTGAGCCATTCTGATGTGAGAGGATTTGGTTCCTACATGATCAGATATAAGTGATGAATTCCATTCTTAGAATCGAGGCACCTGGTCAGTTACCAGGAATACTCAGTCTGGGACTGAGGGCCATTGTAATATGACCGTGGGATGTAGTCTTACATGATCAGATGTGAGTGCATGGCCATGCTGATGTGATTGATGGATGTGTTCCCACTTGATCAGATATAAGGGCTGATGCCATTCTATGGGAGAATGGAGGCACCTGGTCAGTTACCAGGAATCCTCAGTCTAGGACTGAGAGCCCTTTCGATGCGATGTGTTTACACATGGTTGAATGTAAGTGTAGAGCCTTTCTGACAAGATGAGGTTAGATGTAAGTGCTGAGCCATTCTGGCACGACGTGTTTACACATGGTCATATGTGAGTGCTATTCCTTTCTAACAATATGAGGTTGGATGTAAGTGCAAAGCCTTTCCGACAAGATGAGGTCGGATGTAAGTGCTGAGCCATTTTGGTACGATGTGTTTACACATGGTCAGTTGTGAGTGTTGGGAATTTCTGATAAGATGAGGTCAGATGTGAGTGTTGGGCATGCCTTTCTGATAAGATGAGTTCAGATGTAAGACTTGGGCAGGACATTCTAACTTAGGGTCAGATATAAGTGCTGAACACCTACATGAAGGGTAGGCATACAACCAGCATGAAAAAGGGCCAGCTATGTAGAACTTCCAGTGATGAGAAGAATCGAGAGATAGCACCGATGATGATGATCCAGACTTGATGGTGATCCAGATCAAGTGATGATCCAGATGTGATGATGATCCAGATCAAGTGATGATCCAAATGTGATGATGATCCAGACTTGATGATGATCCATATCAAGTGATGATCAATATTTGATGATGATACAGTGATGATGATCCAACAGTGATGATCCAGATACTGTGATGAAGAATGCTTGAAGAAGAAGATGACTTAGAAGAAGACTTGAAGAAAAAGATGACTTAGAAGAAGACTTGAAGATGAAGGTGACTTGAAGATGAAGAAGACTTGAAGATGATGATGACTTGAAGATGAAGAAGACTTGAAGATGAAGACAACTTGAATATGAATATGACAAGATGATCCGGTCGATACAAAGAAGAAGACTAATGCTGAAGATTGTGTCGAAAGAATACCTTCCTAGTTAAGAGGGAGTGTTGATGTATTTGTAACTTAGGAATGTATTCACTTGTATATCTTATGTCTTGTACCCCGATGTTTATTCCGGGAAGTGTCTATAATGTATTTGAGTCATGTCATGCCCCGATGTTCCTATCGGGAGGTTCTATAATGTAAACAAGTCAGGTCAAGTCATTGTGGGTAACCCTCCTATTGTTCAAGGGTTAAAGTACCCGCAGTTCTAGGGCACTAGGGTTATTAGACTCTCCTAGAATCCCATCGGCGGTGAAGAAACTCGCAACGGTATCAATTGAACCCTCAGGAAGATCATCGATTGCAAAAGAAGGGTGCATCCGACAACATTGGCTTGAACAAATGAGTCTTACCAATGGAGTCAGCAAAATATCCCAAATCATCCTGACGAAAAACCTATGGAAAGTTTCCAGCATGACTAGCGGATAAGAAAATGAAACTCCTTCCAATGCCATTGGAAAGATTTGACAAGATGATCCGATGCATTAGAAAAGTTCTTCCAAAAGACATCAAAACAAAACTCAGAAATCCTCACCGATAACATCGACTTCGGAACCCGAGTCTTACCGACGAATCGAAAAACTCTAGTAAGTTTTCCAGAAAAGATAAAAGGAGACAAAGAATTGATGGGGAAAGATTAGTTCTTCTGCTACGTTGACTTAATTCAACGAGTTCATTTGATGCAGCGGGTGAAAAAAAATGAGTTTCAACTTTTAATAATAAGGTTTTTTTTTTTATTTGTGGAAAAAACTAAGTTATGGAAAAGGGTCCTTAGAGAGAAAAGGTAGTCTAGGAAGGCTTAGAAGATAAAAATCAAAGGGGGACCCTAAAACATGAAATTTTTTTGGGGAAGTGGTTGCAATAGAAACAATTGGTGACTAGCTGGTGAACACAGATCTCTAAAAAAATATCTTTCAAAACACAAAACTGCTTTATGGAAATTCGTTAGACCACATTGTTCCTTTCTATTTCTAAAGTATTTAAAAAATCCAGACCTTTTCCAGGGATGTAAGATTCAGAACATCTCTTTGGATTTAGTCCCTTGGGTATGGTAACCAGGTTTTCAAAGTCCCGATAAATCTTTTGAGGCCAAGATATGAGATTTATTTCTTTCTGCATTTGGTTGCTTTTGGCTGAGCCACCACAAGATTATAACATAGTTTGGACCGATGTATTGGTTTGTTCCTCATTCCCATGCCTTTTGCATTCTTTTGATGTTTAAGACTTTTTTCTTTTGAGTCTTCCCGAATTGCTTCTTTTGTATTTGAGACTTAGGTTCTTCCATCCCTAGTGTCATTTTGTGTAAGTGATAATTTGTTTCAACTCACGGACAGAGAAGAACCTTTGAGCAATCCAAACATTTACTGATTATGTTTTCAGTATATCCTTTTGATATATTTTCTTTCTCGAAGTATGACTCTTTATATTCAACCTTTTGGATTTCATTTGTGGCATGGGATCATTTTGAATACCATACACCCATCCATTCTGCTTCCTTTCCATGGGTCCTTTGTGGCAAGCTTCCTAGGATATATATTAATGTGAAGTGGGTGGAGCCCCAAAATAGTATTCTAGACCTTTCCTACCTTAGTTATTTAACGGGGTTTAAATTAGGACTTCAATGTGTTCTTAAAATAACTCCCCTTCAAGAGTCTATCAAATTAAATAATCTTGTTCTGATTAAAACCTGACATAGATGAATCCCAATGGGAAGTTCTTGGATGAAAAATATTGGTAGTTTATCTATATTCCAATGTTCCCCAAGCACCAAAAGCCGAGATGGCTTATTTTGAAATAAAACTAGGCTAAAGAAAAACTGAAATAAATCAAATGCAAAGAATAGTAAAACAGAAGAAAGAAAACAAACATAACTAAGAGAAAAACAAAAACAAATATAGAGTTTATTTATGTACAAAAATATCCTACAGTACTAAGTGAAATCAGGCTTGAGAACCAGACCATTGACAGGCAGATTCTCTTCCCACCCCTGTAAATCTTGTAACTTATACGTCAATGGGTCTAACTTCTCAGCAAATGGGCCAACCCATATGTGTTGAAACTTAGTATGCTTTCCCTTTTCATCATGCGAGTGATCCCACTTGAGAACCAAATCTCCTACTTCAAAGCTTCCCTTCCCGGAATTATGTCTATCAAACCATCTCTTAACAATTTCTTGTTGATGCTTAAACCTCTCTTTATATTTGAGTCTAGACTCTTCCAGTTTCAACAGGGTATTGATTCAAGCTTGTAAAACCTCACTACCAGACCCTCGATATGCTTGGGCTAACTGAGAAGACGCCAACAAAATGTTTGGAGGTAGAATAGCTTAGTGCATTTGGAAGAGCTACATGCCAACTTATCTAGTTTTCTATGACAATTTTCTTGAAAATTCTAATTAGATTTTTATTAGTCGATTCAGCTAATGCGTTACCTTGTGGATAATAATTAGTAGTATAATTCAATTTCATTCCTTTCTCATCAACAAATTTAGTAAGCTTAATAAATGAAAAATAAGACGCATTATAAAAAACCATGGAAATTGGAACCCCAAACCTGGTCATGATATTCTCTTGTAAGAAGTCTATGAATGCATCTTCGTTCACTTTCCGTAACGGGATTGCTTCCACCCATCTGGTGAAATAATCAGTGGCTGTGAGGATTTATTTGTGTTGCAATGAAGAATTGGGATTTATTTCTCCAATGATATCAATTCCCCATTGTTCAAATGGTTCCTAAATGATGACTAGTTGTAATGGCCCAGCTACCTTTGCCTGTCTCCCACCGCTTCTCTGGCATGTGTCACACTTCCTCACGTAAGCATGAGCATATTTAAACAAGGTTGACCAGTAGTATCAGCTCTCATAATATTGTGTACAATATTATCTCCTAAAAAATGTCCTCCAGCAAGACCATCATGCAATTCTTTAACAACTTTAGATGCATCCCCCATATTCCAGGAATCTCAGAAATAATCCGTCATTGTTTTTTCTGAAAAGAAATCCATCAATTATCTCATAAGATGCAGACTTTAAACAAAGTGCTCTTCTTTTTTTATAATTCCAGTGTTCTGGAAAATATCCCTATTGGAGATAATGTATCATATCTCTGTACCAAGATTCTGGAGCTGTAAATATAGGACACATATCAATCATATGCAACTTTGCTTCATTTTCCCAGTCCTCGTCTTCATTATTTTGACTTTCATCCATCAACTTACAAATCCCTTGTCCTTTGATGATAGTGGCTTGTTTAAATTCTAAATCATATTCCTACAAAGTTGTTACCCAATTTCCTCTTCTTTCTCTCAATTCTTTCTGCACGAAAAGGGTTCTAACAGTCGGGTGAGGAATAATTACTTTGGTTCTATTCTTCAGAATGTAAGGCATGAATTATTTTACCACTTTGAATATTGCATACGCTCGTTTATCAATAGCAGGGTAATTCAATTCAGCACCTTGCAAACCAGTGCTCATGAATGATATGGGGTACTCATCTCCCCTTTCTTCCTTTTGTGTAAGCACCACGACGAGCGAGTTATCAGAAGCAAACATGTATAAGATAAAATATTTCTCAAAATAAGGACTTTTGAGTGAAGGTGCATGGGCTATTGCACCTTTGATATTGTTAAATGCACCCTTTCCAATGTTATTCCATTTAAACTGTACACTTTGCTTCACCATCTGTTGCAAAGGATTTACTATTTGTGCAAAATTAGGAACGAACCTTCGAACAAAATTTATGGTGCCCATGAAAGATTGCATGCCTTTCTTATTATGGGGTAAGGGAATCCATGCTATAGCTTCTATTCTTTCTGGGTCTACGGATATTCCTTTCATAGAAATGATGTGACCCAATATCTTTCCTTCTAATACCGCGAAAACACATTTCTTAGGATTCAAGGAGATACCATATTTCCGACAACGATCAAAAAATTGTTTTAGATGGAACATATGATATTCTCTTTTCTTGAAGAAAACTATTACGTCATCTAGGTAGACTACCATACTGTGGCTAATTAAACCCCAGAAAGCTATATCCATTTCCCTTTGGAAGGTTTCTTGGTCATTAATGAGGCTAGAGGGCATTCTCCTGTAAGGAAAATTTCCCCACTTTGTACAAAATGTGGTCTTCTTACTATCTTGTTCTTCTACCAAGATTGGTTATAGCCTAAAACCCAATCTAGTAAGGAGAACAATTCAGAACCCAAAACCATATGTAAGATTTTCTCCATTGGTGGGACTAGATAATTGTCCTTGTCTGATGCACAGTTCAAATTCTTGAAGTCTATGCATAGTCTTATTTCACCATACTTTTTCCTCACTGGTACCAAATTCGCTATCCACTCCGAGTGTCTAACTCCAAAGATGATCTTTGCATTAAGTAACTATTTTACTTCATTTTGAATCAGGGGTTCTAGCTTGGGATGCATCTTCCTCAGTGGCTGCTGAAATGGTTTCACACCCGCTTTAATAGGAATGACATGCTGAATGATGCGGGTATCATAAGTCTTCAAATCCTTGTATGTCCAAGCAAAAACATCTTGATATTTTTGAAATAAACTGATGAATTTGCTTCTCTCACATGGTGAACAACATTTCCCTAAGTTCACATACTTAGGTTCAACCTCTGTCCCAATATTAACCAGCTCATACTGCATAGATGAACTGTTTGTTTTCACATTGGATGGCTTCCTGAACTTTTTATTCAAATCAAACATTCCCTCCAATGTTTTGACCCCTTTAGGTATGAAGTTCCCACTTTGGAGATTGGTTTGATGTTCTTCGTCATCAATCACAGGGTCTTTGAAATTCTCATCATTTGTTAAAAAATTGAAGATTTGCGGATCATCATCAAATAACCTCAAATTAGTGATATTGTCTAGTACAGCTAGCTTGAAAATCAATTCGATTGAGCATCTATTATTAGTAGGCACTAATATTGCAGCAGAAGTAGCTAACAAATCAGCAGCTGCATTTTGCGGTCTAGGAATAGAATTGATATTAAAAGAATTAAAATTTGTTATAAGTTCCCAAACTTCATTTTGGTAGCCTTTTAAATGTGGTGACAGAAAACGAATTGCGTTTCGAACCTGTCGGACAATTATTTCAGAATCACCAAAAACTTTTAGATTTATTACTTTAAATTCAATGGCCTTTTTCAAACCCTAGATTAAAGCTTCATATTCTGCTATGTTTTTAGTACACTCAAACTCTAATATACAAGATAAAAAATGTTTATTTTGTTCTGGAACAATCACGACACAACCGAACCCTAATCCTTCTTGAGTTTGAGAACCGTCGAAATATAACAACCAAAATTTATGTTCTAATTCTACAACACTAGTGTTACTTTCTAAATTAGAAACTAAATTAACTATGTTACAATCAATATTGTCAGTCTGTGAAAACTAAAGAAGCTCGGATTGTGTATCTGACTCACTACTAGCTTCTTCTGCTTGATAGTTTCTAGGTTCAAGCTCTATGAAATAGTTACCCAAAACTGAATGTGAGAAGTTCACGGGCTCATTTTTCCCTTTTAGTTGCATCACATTATGCTTCATGTGTGGTTACCTCATCACTTTGATATGATTCTGACATTTCTTATAGGGCAACCACAAGTGTGACCAGTCAGTTTCAAAGTACCCTTCTATTTTCGCAGATGAGTCTCTGCTTAAAATCAAACCATATGCTTCTGGTATGTCCACCACCATGATGTCTATAAACTAGCAGACCCTTTCATCTACAGATAACCGTATCAACACATTCTTCATCTCCCCTACCACTTCGACTGTTGTTCTATCCAATTGTATGATTTTACATGAAGAAGGTGTGTCTTGACCATTTATCTTTCTACAATTTGACAGAGGCATGAAATTTGAGGAAGCTCGAGAGTTTACCAAACAGTTATGCACATTATGGTTGAAAATATCAAAAGATAGTAGAAATGGAAAGGTTTGAGACTTAGATTCCCCCATAATACTAGCTTCATTCATTTCTTTATCTGATTCAATATCATCATGGGATCTACTAGGTTATGGATCAAAGGCTTCTAGGATTTTACTTCTTTGTTGAGGTAAATTGCACATTTCAAATAAAGAAATATTTTCTTTGGTTTTCTTGATACCCTCTATTATGTCATATCCCATATCACATTCTGTTGGAATTTTCTTGGTGATTTCTGTCTTATTTTCTATAACATTCACATGCTTACCTACTGCTGTAACCTTCTCCTTAGAGGTGACCAAATCAGACTTAGGCGGTGTTTGGGTATTACTGTTGATCTTCTTCATACTTTCTTGAATCTTCCTAATCTCGGGCAGGTAATAAAATTTCATCCATTATTGGTCCCTTGCTTCTTATTGTGACATTAACTACTGAAATTTGAACTTCCTCTGTAGTATCCTCCTCTTCTAACCCCAATGTAGGTGCACAAACCCACAATACCAATGTTGTTTCATGTGCTACTTCTGGTTCATTTTTTTTCTTCTTTCACTTCAGGCTCTGTTATTTGAGCATATAGTATTTGATTCATAACTAGAGTCATTGAATTGATCCATTGTGAACATTTTTTTTTTTTAGAATGAGGCTCTTGATGAAAGGTACAAAAATTATCCATTCCTACCTCATTAAAATTTAAAATAGAAGAATTATATACAGGGGGTTGAGATGTGGCACCTTCCTCTCTTTTCTTGAAAAAAGGTTTAAACTGTTTTATGGATGAACTGGATTCTTTATCCTTTTCTAAATCAACGATCTTGTTTGATAGATTTTGTACCATTTTAACCACATTTTTAATTCACTTTAATGTTCCTCTTTAGGTCTAGTCAGCAGCAAAGGTTTCTTACTACTAAAAGTCCTTGTATCTGATTCTGTAGTATGTTTGTTTATACTCTCAAGTTCAGCCTCTACTTTTTTGGCTTCTTCATAAGTTTCTACCAAAGAAGGATTTACTGACCTCTTAACAAACATTGCTATGTCATGGGAACGTGCCGAAGTATAATATTCCATTAAAGTTTCTTCAACAGTTTTTATGGAAGCACTGAAATTATTTAAATGGGCAGCAAACCTATGACTAAAATCCTACGCTTTATCTTTCTTGTCCATCCTTAGAGCAAGCAATTCTTTCATGAAAGCGATAGTGATCCTTTGGCTACCGAACTTTTCTTTAAACAATCTTTCAAAAGTATCACAATTCGTTATAGAATTTGGTGGTAAACCAAAATACCAGGCTGAAGCTTTAGCTTTGAAAGTGTGTGGAAAAAATCTACACACTACATCTTCATGCTCTACTTCTAACAACTCTAGAGCCAAGAAAAAACTCTACAAGTGATCATCCACATAAATGATTTCTCCCAGATCAAACTTAGGCAATGAATTTTCAACATTCTGAGGTAAAGCATGCAATGGAGTAGCCATGTTGAATGGCGTTTTGGCTCTCCAAGTTGGTCATGGTTTAGGCTGATTAGCATTCGGGGGTACATTTCAGCCATGATTCTACGAGGAGTATGTGGTGGAGAGTTAATAGGTGACTGAAAAGGTGAACAAAATGGGGAATCTAGTCCCAACTGATCAAGTGGTTGTACAATCTCTTGTAAGTACAAATTCACTAATTCTTCTGAATTTCCCACCAAAATCGAATCTTTCAGGTAAGTGGGTGCCCTTCTGGGAACTCGCCTTATCGGTAATTCAGGGATTGTCTGAAATCCTCCAAGTTTATTCACATAAGACCTTGTGTGTCTCCTGAAGTGATCAACTACTTCCAAAGGAACATGGTAAAGGTGTTCTGCAATTTCTACTTTCGGGTTTACTCGTTATTCGGGAATCAAATCTTCATAAAACTAGTTTTAGAGTTATTACCAGTGGAATAGTTTTGAGTAAATAGATTTCCTCTGCCAGCCATGCACTGGCGGCCCTCCTTCTAGCACCAAAATTGTTGATGCCTGGAAAATCCCAGGTAACTACAGTCACGGATTCTACCCAATAAATGTTCCCAACTAGATCTTTATCGTTTGGAAGGGGAATCTGTCCTGTTAGCTACCTGACTACCATAGAATTAAAGGAATGTTTAAATCTATTTTACCGGTTGTCTCCTAGTCCACTGTTTATTTGATTTTATGTTTTATAATGAAATGCAAGTTCCTATACTAAATGCAAGTGATAGTGGGTAAGAACCTCACTAGAGATGTGCATGTCTTTGCTCCGTCTTACCACTCCTACCCATAGTCACTCTACAAAATAAAAGAACAAATAATCTATTCTAAAATAATTCTAACTATCCCCAGGGAGCAAATATTATATTGAAATGAGTAAATATACTGTATTGTTTGCACACAGAATCCTACAGATAGCCATTAGATTATTCATACATAAATACTGCATAAAAATAACACAAAGATAGCTCTGTAAAGTTAAAACATTTATTACTCATTTTATTGCACAAGATTTGAAATAGAATAATGAAACCATTCATAAACTTGCAGAAATAATTAAGCAGGTTGGAACAATCTAACATTTATACAACAAGCCAAAATAGAAGTAGTTCTCATTCAACAATCCACATAACCATCTTGAATCTCATACAGTCCTTCCTCCAACGAAATTTTGGTCCTCTTTATTATAAACAAAAATAGTTCTCCTTACAAAAAGATTCAACATGTGTGCCAGAAAAATCCCCACTTCTATTCTACTCTACCTCTACTTATACAAATTACACATGACCTTTCAGCGACCCTAGGCCCTTGGGATTCCTTTGTTGATGTATATGTAACTTCGGAATGTATTCTTATATGTATTTTATATATTGTAACCCGATGTTTATTCCGAGATTTTTCTATTATGTATTTGAGTCATATTGTCTTACCCCGATGTTCCGATCGGGAGGATTATTAATGTAAACAAGTCTTGTCAAGTCATTAGGTAAGTCCCCACAGTTTCGGGGCACTTGGGTTATTATACACTAATTAAGGTGTAGGCTCGAGTAAGTAATTGTAAGTTAAGCCTACATGGTTGAGTGCACTTCAAGTCAACGGAAGAATATAAATAGAGAGTGAGAGTCTCTCTATTTATCACTTGTGAATTACATCACTTGCTCTCTCAAGTGTGGCGCACCTTTGGAGAAGGAAATACTTTGGCTTGACAGAAGACAGAAGGCTGCTGTTGTGTTGGGAGGTCATCTTACTGTTTTGGGTTTCACATCTTGTGGTGATACTATCTTAGAGGAAGTTGAGGGGTTTTCTCTATTTATGGTTTCCCCTATCAAAACTCTTTGTGTCTCTTGTCTCATGTGATGTGATTATGTTATTGCTGTGCTTGTTATTCTCTCAGTGAAAAGATCCTAACATAATGCTAGCTCAAATGTTGAAAAACTAACATCCTTAACTCTTCATTTACAAATTTTTTGTCCTCTACTATGCTCACTAATAAAAATGGAATAAAAACAAAATATTACATAAATCTGCCACATGGAAATAAAACAAATTCCTATGTAGGCCCAACTGGTTTGTTAATAAAAACATTCCATGTTTGAGCCTCTTCACTAATGACTTGATAGTCAACTGGCTCTAGCAAACGTGCAATATTTCATGCTTGGACAACTGGGATTCTATCTCCCTTACTTTTGGTGAGTTCTAAATTAGTAACTCCTCAAAGAGATGCTTGTGAACTGAAGCTTGTACAACCCATACTCCAATGGCTTCTTCATCGATGCTTTCAATCTTAGCTATGCTATCTTCCCCTATCTGCAACCTGTCCTGAAGGTTCTTTAAATGCTGATCTATGGATGGGAAATATTGGACTTGAGTGTCTGCTGAAACTTGGAATTTATTGTGAGTTGAACACATTATTTTGTAGAACTCATTACACTTTTCTATATTTTTATCAATGGCCATGTTCAACCTTACTGCTGATTTGCTTCTGAAATTCAATATTGCCAATTCTATCTTTAGACCTCCTGCAGTATTTTGAGGCATGTTCGTTGAAAAGGTTGAATTTGCTCCAATCCAAGTCAGCTGGCTTTGCACAAGCTCTACAACTTCTGATAACCTTTTCCTGAACTTTGATGAGCTATGTACTATCCCATTTAATCTAGCCTCCATCTGTTTAATTCTATACATTTCTTCTGCCAACTTCAATTGAATCTAATTTATTTCCTTTTGCAGAAAAGACGCTTGATTATGGAAAGGAGAAATATCAAGCTGTTTTTAGTTTGCCACCTTGAGTTTATTATCTAGCAAACTGTTCTGAATTTCTAGTTCTTCAGCTGTTTTGTCAGCTGTGTCTCTCTACTTCTCTAACTTTGAAACCTTGCTTTCAAGATCTCTTTTCTCTCCTTCAGTGATGGTAGCTGACAATACTAATACATGTTTGTCCGATTCCAAAATTTGATATGCTTCTTTGAGTTTCTCCAACTCTGTGAGAATATCATCGTGCTTCCTTTTTAGATTTTGTCCCTCTCCTCTTTCTTTTCTTAGATTTTCCTTCATTTGGGACATCTTTTCCTTATACTGATCAACATACTCCACCAATTTTCCGACATTATCTACATTGGCTAGAGCTGCTGCTACACTTTCCAATGTAAGGAGTTTAGGGTATTTATTCTTCCTCTACAAAACTTTATTTTCTATTACCATGATTTCTACAGGGTGATCACCTATGTTCAACCTTTTCTCTGATCTCATCACAATTCTATTCTTTCTCTTATCAAATAAAATTGTATCGAGGTTTGCTACAGCCTGTTCACGAGATGGAGTAAAAGGTATTAATTCAAGCTCTATTGGGGGGGATGGATTTCCTGTCATCATGCTACTTGATGGGAAAAAATAATCCACTGGACTATTATGGCCTTGGTCCTGCTACGGATCCTCCCCATCTCGGTCTTCCTGCTCCTTTCTCTTAAGTTCTTCGGCTGCTTTTTCTGCTTCTTCTCTTACTCGATCAATTGCTTCCTTTTGTATTCTTTCACTCTCCTCCCTCTTCCTCTACTCTTATTCTTCCTTCTACCGCTGTGCTTCCTTTGCTAATCACTGCTCGACTTCATGTAATAATCTGCGGGCTTCCTCTTCCCTTTTCCTTGCATCTTCCTCTTCTTGGTTTTGTTGTTCAGCAGTACTACTACGGCTTCCTTTGCCTCCCACAATTGTTATTTTCTTCTTGAATATTCTGCATAAGGAGGCCATGTTGCATGAGTTATGGTATATCTCTTCATATTTATCCCAGTAATTTGTGTGTTCAAAATGCACACCCACTGACGCACAATACTTCGAAATCTTGTCCTTTGAATCATTTTTGTGAAAATTTTTCTCTCCAAAATGAAGGTTTTCTAATTCTTTCACAAAATTTGGTGCACTTTTTACCTCGGTAAACTTATAACTACCTATGCATAAAGGTAATGGTGGGTACACAAATTTTTTCATATGAAATAAGAAATTACTGATCTCGTCTATGTAGAGTTGTCTTACCACCTCTTAATGAATAACATAGTTAGTGGCATACTTTGGTAGCAAGGAAGGGGCTTTAGATCCTCCAAACATTCTTAAGTACATGCCTTCCTCCAAGAAGTAATAATTCCCATTATCACTTACTGTCTCCAATACTCTTTTAGACATACAATTGTAGTTTGTAAGGAAAATTAGCTTGTAAAGTGGTATTAAGAAATCCTCACAGATGCTCTTGTATAAATTATAGTACCTGTGCGCCCACAAAATCTGATATGCAGAATATACAGGGGTATTGGTGATATCCCATTTGCAATTTAGTGCTAGGAAAGGGTGGGTGCACAAGATGCAATCAATTAGGAAAGAGCTCATATAAAACTCTGACTTACTCTGAGTCAAACCTCCAAGTGCTACACTTATGCATGAAGATAGACTATTTGCTATGATGTTGGCCTAGTTAGAAATAGTGCCTTTTGTAGCTACAAAATAAATCAATGGTACCGAACTTATCTTATAAATCCTTCCATTTGCCTGGCTGAAAATATGGTTTAACATTAAGGCTATAATCTGGTATAGGGTACGTAAGTTAGCAGTTTCATATTCTCCTGAAGGCTTTGTGCAGAACTGCTTCCCAAGAACTATCATTCTCCTTACACAATCGAAAACATCTAAGTCCATCTCCTTTATCCACTTTTTTGTCATATAGACCTAGGGTGTAGGTAGCTTACATGCTTGAGCTACATATGTCAGGATGTAGGCAGCAAAACCTTGTCCATTAATGTTTGACAGAATCATCTTACTTGTATCTGCCCTTGGAAGAATCCAACCGATTACCTTGGCACATGGGAAGAGTTCGGGACGTGTAGACACTTTCATGATAGTGGATTTCATTATATTTGCATACATTGGTATGTCTTCTAGTCCCGCATCTGGGACAACCTGGTCCTTGATCATCTGATAGATTTGACCCCATCTAAATTCTGGCTCTGCTTCAGTGAAATATTTAGTGTCTTCATAGATAATTTCTAGCTTTGGTACTATTTCTACCTCTAGATCATCTCCCGTAGTCTGGACCTTCTTCTTTCCCTTTTTAGGCATGTTTCTATATAAAAGTTGAGGCTGTAAAACCACCAAACATGTTTTAGATATATTTCAATATCCTAGTATGCATGTATGATAAATAAATGCTGAACATAACAACTATATCTTAGATTGAAACCAAACAAGAAATAGCATGAGGTCATATTTAATAAAAAATATTTACCAACTCATTCTGAAACATCCCAACAAGCTTTGTGATGCAAGGGAAACAACCCCCATCTACCTTAGAAACCCAAGTTGAAACATGGCTACTACTGAATAGAGCTGCACATCGAACCTCTCATGCGCTAGGTTTAAAACGAAATTACCCATGGCTTCTGTCGATGATGCCCTACCCATCTTGCATCTGGATAAATTTCTTACTCAGAATAACAAGGATTTTCCCTGTGGAAACAACTGAAATCCCCTCCTTGGCTCAAAACTTCAAAAAACGGGTGGATTTAAAATGAGCTCCGGGCAGAGAATCTTCCCAAACTACCTCGACCAGCGGTGATACCCCCTCTGCTCATGCTCTGATGCTAAGAACATGAAATGGTACATATGGATAAATGCTCTTCTGGCCATGGACGTGCTACTAAACCAAACTGACATAACAACCCCCATGGCGAGAGAAGAGAGGACGAGTGGCATGGAGCAGTTAAGGGGAAAACCTATGGCCATGCTAGCAAAGAGTGGAGCAACCAGGGGCTCGATACGTGGGGAAAAATGAGTCTTTTTTGAAGGTCTTCGAAACCTAAACTCAAAAGGAAAAAAAATTTCTATGGTCTTGGGATACATATACTGCTAAGGATGGGAAAACCTAACCCATAAGACCAAACCGTGCTTTCCCCACAAAAATTGTGAAAAATGACTAGGAAAGGATTGGAATCTTACCTGGCGAAAGAAAACTCAACTGTTGGTGAGCGTAAATATTGCGCAGTTGGTGAAATCCACACGATGGTTGACAACTCCCATTACTGGAAATTTCAACTCAAAATGGGCCTTTTAACTTTGAATCAAATTCCATGTCATCATGTGTTAGCCAATGAAATTGATTTAAATTTGAAATACCGTATAGGTCTTAAACACTTTTTTAATATAAATTTGGGGATAGGTATCATAAAAAAAAACTACTTTTTTTGTTTGTATTTTTGACATATCTCCCCGTGTTTTTACTCAAATTTCGATCGGGAGAGCTCGTTGGATGTGGAATTAAATTCCGCATCCAACAAGCTCTCCCGAGCAAAATTTGAGTAAAAACACGGGGATATATGTCAAAAATACAAACAAAAAGGTAGTTTTTTTCTTTTCTTCCTCCAAAATTAATAAATAATATTTTATTATTTTAACTATTATTTTATTAATTCTTTTTAGGAGGCCCATTTTGAGTTGAAATTTCCTCTAATGAAACGGTAACGAGGGTGAGCGCTCAAACGGAAATATAAAATAACCGTGACACAAAACCTTGGTAGCTTAAATAGGAAAAGGTTACGATCCGTAATAAGAGCATCACACGAGTGATTACTACACCCACGAGCGAAAACGACGTTAGCGCCACAGTCATAGACTTTATTGGCAAGACATTAGATCAGTAACAAACCATAAGAGTAAGCAACGGTGTCGAGTGGAAGCTTGGAGCGGATCCGATGCTCATTGGATAGCCTCAGACCTTCTTCATGATGATAATACATTGGCAAGAACATAGAATCCCATCAACGACAAAGAAACCTGCAATGGTATCGGCTGAACTCTCGGGAAGATCATCGGTTGCAAAAGAAGGGTGCATCCGATAACATCAGATCGAACAAATGAATCTTGCCGATGTGGTCGACAAAACATCCCGAAGCAGCTCGTCAGAAAACTTATGGAAAGTTTTTGACACGGCTAGCGGATAAGAAAATGAAACTCCTTCCGATGTTGTCGGAAATCTTTGACAAGATGACCCGATGCATCGGAAACGTTCTACCAAAAGACATCGGAACAAAACTCAGAAATCCTCACTGATAACATCGGCTTCGGAACCCAAGTCTTACTGACAAATCGGCAAACTTGCGTAAGTTTTCCGGAAAGGATAAAAGGAGACAAAGAATCACTAGGGAAAGATTAGTTGTTCTGCTACGTCGGCTTAACTCGAGGAGTTCATCCGATGCAGTGGGTGAAAAAAACTTAGTTTCAACTTTTAATCATAAGGTTTTTTTTTCCGATTTGTGGAAAGAAACTAAGTTATGGAAAAGGGTCGTTAGAGAGAAAAGGTAGTCTAGGAAGGCTTAGAAGCTAAAAATCAAAGGGGGGCCCTAAAACATGAAATTTTTTGGGGGAAGTGGTTGCAACAACAACACATACATGAGAGAGAAAAAATGCATTTTAATGTGAGTGTATGCATGGCATTCAATGAGAAATTTATTTTCATCTTTAACCCTCTTAGTGTTATAAAGATAATAAATTATTTCATCCCATGATATTTTAGAAGTGGTCCAACACAATGTTTCACTATAAATCTCTTAAATATATATTTTTATTTTAGCAATGCTAATCTTAATACCTTTAATAATTAAAATAAGACTGAGCTGCTTTTTTTTATTATTTTTATTATTTTTTTCTCTCTTCCTCTCATTTTTATACGGTACCATAACTTTTCCTTAAACATACAAATAATATACCTTAATGAATAAAACTTAAAGTGCATTATAATCTGAACTCAGAATAAAAGTTTGGAAAAATATATTACTATGTATCTCAATTTTAATGAACAACAAAATCATCCTTATAATTTTCATATCTTTGAAAAATGGGATAACAACTAGTCTTAATGTAGTTAGTAACATAGCTATACTTTAAGAAGCACGATATATCTTAAGTATTTTTTTAAAATATTAATGTTTTTATAAACATATTAATTAATGTAGCTATTAAATGGAAATATAATTGAACTTAATTACAAAAATTTAAGTGAACTTTATGTATATTACTTATTTATCTTTATAGATAGGTAAGATATTATATATATAAATAGAAGATGTTCCACAATTTTGAATGAAAAAAATTTGATTTTTTCAACATGATATTGATAAAATTTGGTAGAAAATCTTTAAAATTCTAGTTATAACTATCAAACTATAAAATTTTGAGTTCTTTAGGTTTTTTTTATAGTGTTGAATTTATTTGTACTATCAAAATGATCATGGTGAAATTGAAATTTTGCAAAATAAAAAATGTCAGATTCCAATAAATCCTCTATACATACTAAATCATCGAATAGACTTCTTCGATATAAATTATTAGAACATAAATAAAAGAACATTATAAAGATATCTATCACTTGTTTTGTTTGAATATTATTTAATTTTTAAAAAACACATCAAACATAAGTTTACTATGAAGTTGACCACTTTATAATAAGTTAATTTTTAAAGTTCATATTTAAATGAAACCAATAGTGCATAGATGACGAGTAATGATTTTTCCATGTTTTTCCACCCTCATTCCCTTATTTACAAACTCCTTTTGCTTACTAATGATGGTGTATTGATCCTTTTTTTATTATCCATTATCCATGGATGGATTTAGGTTTAAATGTATTTTCATTAAGTTTTTTTTCTTCATAAAAGTCTCTATCATTTCTTACTCCACCCACTCTTAACCTTCACATTAAAGTATCTCAACTCACTTATAATGATGATTTACCTAGCTATCCTATCTCTTTTCCAACTTCATTTATTGTAGAATAACAATTTCCAAGAGTTTTCCCACTACAAATCTATTAGAAGCTTTATTATTGCATGTGCTAATCTTGTTCCAACACACTTATTTTAGGTTCAACCTCTAATAGTGTGCTACATGTTTTGTCGTATGTTTCTATTTTTAGAATCACTTCCTTCTCAAAGAGAAGAGATCAAACCATGCCCCGTTGTTGAATAAATCCCTTTTGTTTGTACAGAAGGGGTAGATTTAGGCCCATCAATAAGAAATAGGTCCAAAACTGCATTAGTTTAAGTTGCCTCTCTAGAATTTCCAATGAAAGGAGTACAAGTATCACTGATGATGAAAAAGATAGCACAACTAGAAAGGGAGAAGAAATAGTTTCTTTCACACAAGAACCCACACTTATAAGTAAGACTGTTGTTAGTCCTAAGACCGTCACACCAAATTTCTTCCTATCCCTTTCCTTTTCATCCTAAGTGATCCATATTGAGTTTATCTTGATAGCTAAATTGTTAATCCTTAGACTAATTCTGGTTTGATTGCAATATATTTTACTTTAATTAATGGTTTAAGCATGGATCTAAAGTCCTCAAATAATATCTGCTGGTAGCTTTGTTCTTTGATAACTATGAAGGCATCAAAACTAGATAAAAAAAATAAGTTTCTATGCTAAATATCAAAGGTTGAGTGTTGTAAATATTCCAATAGTGAAATCTGGGACCCTTGTTGACATAGATCCGTTGATAGGGGTTCACACTCTGTAGAAACCCTTAACTCAGTGATCTCCCTGAGCACCGACGCAGACAGGTTTTCCCCTGTCTAGCAACACCTATGAAGTAGATGAAGTCTCACCCGAGATGTTCAAGGGAGAACTGTCGGAACCACATTTCCGTATTAAGAAGGAGGTTTGTGCATCTACTGTCTAACTATCGCAACATTACTTCAGAGATCCATACACGGGTTTACTATCATGGATTCATATCATAATCCATCAGATCACATCAACATATTCTGATCGTAGCAATACAATTACTCATAAACAAACCGATCACCATAACATGATTCAAAACACAGAAACATCGCATCGTTCAGCAACAACAAACATACTACAACATTGATTCATTCACATTGCATCATTCAACACAAAAAAGTAGAAAGACATAAAACACAATGTTTCCATGAACATCCGTAATGTCATATTACTTTCGTATCAAAACAGGTTTCCCTAAAAAAATATTCATAGTTGTGACAAAACAGAAACCAGTCTTCGCAGAAGATCATGCAATCACAGTCAGAATTCAACATTCGTCTCTAATATCAAATCTCATAGCATGTCATCAGATCCAATATGTTTTATCTCAACATTACATTCCTATCTCTATTTATAGGCTTGCACCTTTTACAAAATGGCCCACTTTGATCAACTTCCTAACAAATTTGGACCAAAACTACAAAAATATGACCAATTACTACAAAATCATGACCAAGCCAGCTCTTTGTCAACTTTCCTGCCTTGCGTGCCATCTTTGGTATTGCACGTCATCTTCGATCTTGTGCATCACCCTTGGTGCTGCATGGGTTATCTTCATCAAAACTGCCTGCCAACATGCCCCCAACACAATCTTGTGGCTCACCCTCGAGCCACATCAACTAGAAATAGTGTAGTCACTTATTTTGATCTTGAAGTCCTCATACTAATGTTTGAATTCTTCTATTTGCATCTTCATATTGTCATTGATCCCCATCCAGTCTGCGACATCCTGTTCAAGTGGATGTTTGGAAATCTTTGCGGTTACTTCTATTCGATTGTCCTGCAATGCTTAAAGTGTAGTTACTGCTTTCAATGACGACTTCTAGCCAATATCTTGGAACTCCTCAAGCTGAGTTATGCGATGTTGCTGACGTTCCCGTACCCTTTTTATTCGCTACTGCAAAGCCTTTAACTCTCTCACCTTGGTGACTTGTACAACTAGGGGCATCACTCTAAGTGATGTCTGTAATGCAACCAACTGTGCTTTTTCCTCCCATAATTGTGTATTCAATTGTTCCAATTGTTTGTCTTGGACCATGCTACCCCAAAAATACGTGGTCGCATCTGTAATCAACTTGGCCTCTTTCTCAATCTCCTCAAGCTGATTCGTTGTGTCCTCAATGGCACCTTTGCGCTTAGTAGATTTATCTGGAGGTGTTCTTGGGTTCACTAGTGTCTGCAAGTCTTCAAGGTCGCGTTTGAATCCTACAATGACTTGTCCTAGGTTCTGTGCTTTGGATTCTGCATCCATGTCCTCCACTATCTCTGGGACTTCGTAATAGGAAAAAGAAACCACCTTCTCCAACCATGCTCGGTCATCCCATAGCTGTTCCTTCTTGACAACTAACATGTCCTGCTCCTTCTTCAAGTTCTCGATATTCTACTTCGCTGCCTCTTATAACTCCAGTGATTTTAATATGTGATCGTCGATAATCTGCTCATGATCGACTAGCTCCTGAGTTTCCAACTTCTGTAGCCACACCAAGGTGTGCATTGATAACTCGTTCATGTCCAGTGCGATTGTTTCACACTGCTGCAGTGAGGCATTAATGTCCTCACTCTAGGTTTCCAATGCATGCATGGAATCAACACGATCTTGAACTGCTTTCCTGTACTAATCTCGTCCGTTCACTGCAACAAATTGGCTTTGGGAATTCTCTCCAATATGGAATTAATCAAATATGTCAGTTGCCACTTTACCTCTTGGAAGCCCTGAGTCGACTGTTTCCTCAGTTGAGTCTCTCTTGCAGTTGTCATCATTATGATTTCTGCAATGATGTGGTTCACTTGTTCATCCTCCATTGGCACAGTGCCATCGAACTCTCCTTGTTCTTGTCTTCTCTTTGTCCTTGTCTCCTCATATTGCTTCTCCTCATCTGAATCTGTTGGATTCCTTGGCGATGCCTCTTGTGACTCTTGATCACTTTCATGTACCAATGCTTGATCCACCAGAGCATTGGGTGGAGTACCCACCTCTGTATCTGATACTTCCTTTGCAATGAATGACTCCCTCCATGTAGCAGGACACTCATCCACTAATGCATCCATCTCCGCATCAGATAGCTTGTACTGCATAGCTAACCACTATTTCTTTGGGTCCCTTCTCGCTTACACATGTATTGCATGCAGGACTATGGAAAATCTTACGACCATTATGTATTTTTCCACCGCTTCCTCAGATAAGCACAGAATCCTGGTAGCTGCGACTTGCAACGCATCCCAATACAAAAAAAACTGTATTGCTCAATCTTGCAATCGGTCAGGTCCGTTTCTGTTATTTCTTGTTTTTGGGGTAGCGGGGATCATCAAAAGTATGCAGTGTGGGTACTCGTTGGATGCAGAATTTAATTCCGCATCCAGCGAGCCCCCCATGCTTGAAATCTGAGTAAAAAAACATGGAGATATATCGAAAACACAAACAGAGAAAAAACATCCTGAATGGTGCACAAAATATGCATTTCTTCGAAATCATCACAAATACGTCGAAAATATGAACAAAAACAAATAGTTTTGAAATCGTAGTTTTGAAAATATGTTGAAAAAATACGAACAAAGAAACAACATCCTGAATGGTGCATAAAATATGCATTTCTTTGAATTCATCGCAATCTAATGTTGTCAACACCGCTCCAACTTCAGTCATATATTTGCAAGATGATCCTTTACAAACCCCTACATCGTCCAATCACCCATGTATACCACCAAAAACTTCTGGATAAAATCGTTGAATGAAGCAACTACGATCCTGGAGAATATCATGAACTCATTATTGAGTCCAAATGGCATCACCGTGTACTGAAAGAATCCCCATTCAGTCACAAAGGTTGTCTTATGCCAATCTTCTTTCACAATCTTGATTTGATGATAGCCAGAAAATCCATCCGTGAATGAATAGATCTCTTAACCACCTGATCCTTCCAACACTTCATCAGTAAACAACGTCGGGAACAGATCATGAAGGCATGTGTCGTTAATCTTCCTGAGATCAACACAGATCCGAACCTCACCTATATTCTTATCTTGCATGACTATAGAATTGATCCACTCTGATTCATCAACTGGTTCTATGATTCCTACGTCCAACATTCTGTCGAGTTTATCCTTTACTCTCTCCTTTTATCGTGGATTCAAGCGATACAGACCTTGCTTCACATGCTTCGCATATGGATTTAGGGGATTTTCATTTCTCCCAAATATCCTAATATCCCTTTTATTTCATAAAATCATCTAAAAATAGTCTGTAAACTCATGCAACAGATCAATGATATTCACCATTGTCTCTTCATCCCAATAGTCTCCAATATTTGCGAACTTTGGTTCCTCCTTGGTCCCAATGTTGACCTTCTGAATCTTCAATGGTTGGTTAACATTGTTTGTTGGCATCTCTGGTGACGTGATATTACAACTTCCTTTAGATTCTGGAAAATTGATCTTACTTGGGTCATATACATAATCATTCCCTCCTTTTACATTGTAACACTCCATCATCAAATGCATCATTGGTGCTTCATGCGGGTCCACAGGGTATGCAACTGGAAGTACCTCCAAGGAAACATCACAGATATGTTGTAGCGCACTATGAATCACTGGATCAACATCCTCAAAACTGAAGGTGTGACTAAAACAAATTGACAAATCCTCCCATGTTGTGATCTCTCTTCTAAGCTCGGCTGATACATACCATTGTCGCGACATTTCACCCAATATGTGTATGAAAGCATGTACTCCTTCATTCTTTGGGCATGACACCCAAATCATCTGGCATGTAATCAAATGATCATTATAATCATTCCCCCATCATACTTATCGACTTGATACTATGCGGTATCATCGTAACCTACATCAAAATACCACCCATTGACTGATTTCCTATGTGTCACCCACCAACGTGTTGGAGTGGCCTTCAATGTCTCATCCAATGCCAATAGCCTCTGTGGTTCTAAAACCTTGTCTTCAAAATAAGCGAGAAATTCAGGTAAATCGGGAAATACTTCATATGTTGGTAACTAGACAACCTCGGTTGCAACCTGACAGAGTGACTGAGTGATTCTTACACACTTCCGAATCGATACCTCATGCATCCAATTCTGCCAATTCTCTAGTGCATCATCAAAATCCAATGATGCAGAGCTAGAGCTTCGCCATCCTAAATCTCCTTATGCAGTGGGATGGACATAATATTCTGAAATGTTATACGCATGGTCCCATCCTCCTACAACTTCTTCCTTAATTGGTTCGACATACCTTATTCCTTCACTTGGGTCCATCAGGGCTATGACTCCGATATCGTGGTTCTTGAAAGTCATCACGCACTTCCTGAAGTTGATGACCACCAAGTTGTCGTTATCCCATCCAATCCCCAGCAGTGTGGGATAGGATCTTCCCTCATCGACAATCTCGATAACATCAAAGTCCGCATATTTCCTCATTCCTTCAACTTCCACCATTAGGCATGGCACTCACCCAATTGGTGACACCCTACCCTGATTAGCCAGTTGCAGTTGCATAGGGAACCAAACCAACTCTGGCTTACCCATATTCTCCCATGATTGCTTTGTCAAAATATTGACATCTAAACCTAGATCCAGAATAAATGAATCTACATCATAATCCCCAATCTGGATATTCATTCTCATTTCCTTTCCAGTTTTCTTCTTATGTAGGGAGTTCACAGTAGACTCCTTTCATCCCTTCTCTGGTCGATGCAACAGACTCGCGATCTCAGCGAGCGCATCAGGATCTTTTTCCAGTGATAAACAACATTTCAAGAAATTTTGTAGGGTACCATGCTACCATGATGGTCTTGCTACTAGAGTTGAATAAAAAACAGGTGGCATTTCATAAATAGGCAACTTACCCAGATCTCTCCTCATGGTGTCATGCACTTCAAATAATGTATCCCTCTCAGTGTCGACATCAAATTGCACCTTTTTTCGTCTATCCAACCAAACTTGCGGGATCAGGCCATCATCTCCTTTTGTTGCACCTCCTCAAGTAATGACAACAACATCAACAGAATGAGCTCTGGGTTCTGCTTAGATCTTCCCAAATATTGTTCCTTGATTCTGGTTTGGTGGTGGATTCACTGGCTGGTTCGCATTCTGATTCTGATTTTTGTTATGTGGTGGAGGAACATTCTTCACTTGCCACTTTGCAATCAATTGTGTATAGTATTCAATTGTGTGATATACAACAGTATAGTAGGTACATTGCTATTTTATGTTTGGACAATATCTCTAGTAGCACCCCAATACTTCAAAATTATAACACTGCATAGGTCCACGACCTCATCCTTCTCCTCGACCAAAACCTTCGCCTCATCTTGCTTGGAATCCTCCACTAAAGAATCCTTGCTATTGATGCTATGATTGATTGAACTGTTGCTGGTGCGGGGGATTCGGATGTGGTTGAACATACTGCGGCTGTTGCAAAGCATACTACATCTGGTTATATTATGGCCGCATCGAAGCAAACTGGGGTTGCGACAGAAAACACGGTTTTAGTTGAGGCACAAACTGTAGCTGTGGCTATGGTACAAACTATAGTTGTGGCTGTACCATCCTTGATGGATGTTGCGTTGGCAGTCTCTCCGTCGATCGGTGGCATTCTCCCTTTACATAGTACACATACATCGTCCTATCTTGGAGAAAATCATATGCTAGAGAGTCCTTGTCTTCATGACCAATAGATAAAAAAAACGTATAATACAAATTCGCAGCCTTGGATACCATCTTCTGAAGATATACATAGTATTCGTGTTGATGTCCATGATCTTGACAGATGCGACACCATGGAATTCCACCATTACTTACTGTATTTGGAGCTCCCAACAACAAGTAATTTAAAAAATCCAGGCATTGATCCTTATGATGTCCCTCCGCATGACATCGAGCACATCATTTTTTCTCATGATTTTCCCTTCCCTTCTTGATATCTGGCAATTGAATCGTCAAGTTCACCAGTTGCGATTGGATATGATTCATGCAAACTCCAGTCTTGCCAATAGGTGAAGCTTACAGATTCATTGTGATCTCCAGAGCCTCGCTTTGTGTCGCAATAGTTTGATGCATCAAGGGAATCCTGATATGCGGCGGTAATGCCACAATGAACCACTCCTTTTGATTTACATCAGTCATTCCAAAACTGACTTTCACCATCAGTGTCTTGAATCGCTGATCAAAATCCCAGATGGATTCATTTGGATATTTCTTGATCTCCTTTA
The DNA here is from genome assembly GCA_001517045.1 of Pseudotsuga menziesii. NCBI lineage: Eukaryota > Viridiplantae > Streptophyta > Pinopsida > Pinales > Pinaceae > Pseudotsuga > Pseudotsuga menziesii. The sequence continues at coordinate 322,596 of LPNX010996669.1, read as the reverse complement.
GCTCTGTGATATATTGCGACTCAGACTTGGGATTTCTGAACTCTTCGATCAACCCATTTCTAATCTTTTCTAGAGTATTCACTGAGGTCCCTGTGGGAACTTGTACAAACTTCATGTACCAGTCCAGTGCATGACCCTAAAAAGTTGTCTCCAACTGACCTTTCTTAACATCATCATCCTAATCTTGCTTTACAGTCCAAACTACTTCACATAGAAACCAATACTATTTAGGATCATCAGTCATGTTCCCATGAAATAGAGGTAACTTTACATCATCGCCTACCATCCTGAGCCTTCTTTCTATATTTATTGATCCTCTACTATTGGTGTGCTGATGACACGTCAGGAAATTTGGTGTTGAGCTAGTATTTGTTCCTGAGTTTGATGTAGTGCACGGTGATCTGGGTACATTGTTTCTCTGGGTTGGTCTTTCCTCAGGCTTAGGTGTAGCCTTTTTGTCTCCTTCATCGCTATATGGTCACTTAGTCCCTTGTGATATTCTCTCATATCTTCTTGTTCCAGTCGCAGTAGGACTCTCCTTAGTCCTCTGCCTCTTCTCTTTCCGAATCCTTACCCCACTTCGCAAAATACCATGCTCTTCCTTAGCTTCCATCACAGTTTCTTCATAACTCCCATCCATATACCCCGTATCATTCCATCCAACCATCATATCCATGGTACCCACAACCTCCACACACCAGGGATCTACCCATCAGAGTTCATCTTCAATATACCCTTTTCAAAGATGAGCATTTTAATCGACAATTGCAATGATAACAAAAACCTACCTCTTGGTCCTTTGAAAAATTCCCTTTTTGTGTCGCTGTTAAACTTGACCGTGTCAACTGGAAACTCAATGATGTATCATTCCAAGATGTTGTCAAGCCACACTTTGAAAACCCTCGATTCTTTGTTTTCTATGTCTTTTAGATGCTGGATCAGCTCCGGGGTACAACAAGTGGGTTCGCCTCCTTGAAAATTTGTCTTCCGATAGGTCAACTGTGCCAACTACTCATACAAGATGATTGGAAACTCATAGAATAAATACTCGTGGAGATCAGAATAGAGATACCTTCCCAGGAATTCCTCCATCGTTAGTATCAAATTTTGATTCTCTTTTGCTTCAAATTCTCAAGCCTTCTGATTGGACCAATATTGAATCTTCGGTCTCGTCAGATGCCACAACATATCCTCCTTCTCCTCGCACTATGGTCTAGTTAACAAAAACATTTGTTGACATAGATCCGTTGATAGGGGTTCAAACTCTGTCGACACCGTTAACTCAATGATCTTGCTGAATACCAAACCAGAGAGGTTTTACCCTGTCCAACAACACCTGCGAAGTAGATGAAGTCTCACCCGAGATGTTTGAGGGAGAACTGTCGAAACCACGTTTCCATAGTAAGAAGGAGGGTTATGCATCTACTGTTTAAGTATCACAACATTACTTCAGATTTCCATAAAAGGGTTTACTATCACGGATTCATATCATAAACCATCATATCGCATCAACATGTTCTGATCGTAGCAATACAATTACTCATAAGTAGATCGATCACCATAACATGATTCAAAACACAGAAACATCACATCATTTAGAAACAATAGACATACTGCGGCATTGATTCATTCACATTGCATCATTCAACACATAAAAAGTAGAAAGACATAAAACATAGTGTTTCCATCAACCTCCGTAATGTCATATTACTTCCGCATCAAAATGGGTTTCCCTAAAAACATCTTCACAATTGCAACAAAACATAAATCAGTATTCCGCAAAATATCATACAATCACATTCAGAATTCAACATTCATCTCTAAGATCAGATCTCATAGCATATCATCAGATCCAAGATGTGTTATCTCCACATTACATTCCTATCTCTATTTATAGGCTTGCGCCTTTTACAAAATGGTACACTTTGATAAACTTCCTAACTAACTTGGACCAAAACTACAAAATCATGACTTTCCCACCTTACGCACCATCTTTGGTCTTGCACCTCATCTTCGATCTCGCACATCATCCTTGGTGCCGTGCAGCTTATCTTCATCAAAACTGCCTACCAACAACCCTTCTTTGTATGTGCATTTCTAGAATGACTTGAAAAATGACAAAGCTAAATTCTTATCGGTTATCAAGTAATAATTACACAGTATAATATTTATGAGCGGTGTTATTGTTTTAAAATGTGTCATAAATCATATGTACTCCATTGATTACTTGATATTATTTTGTCTGAGCTATAATCATGATGATAATTGTCATGTACTAATTTTTGATTGGTCGTGGGATCGTGAGCCAATTTCCCGAGTTTCCATGCACGTTAATCTTGTCCATAATCTTAATGGAATAATTAATTTATTTTTGAATCATGTTTCAATTACAGTTGCTGATTTTTGTTTTTATGAACTAATAGTTTTCATGGATGATGAGGGAAAATGAGAATCTCCATAGATTTGAACCTCTAAATATAGATTGGGAAAAAGCATTACCTCAATGTGTATATAATTTTGAAGAAGCAAGTTGATATCCCTTATGTGAAAGGATGCATGGATATAATTTTGAGGTTACAAAGCAATTCACTCTAAAATTTAATCGCTCAACAGTTGGCCTTGGATGTTTTAAATTTTAAATTTCTGAAGAATCCATTATTGTCGTGATTGATTTACCTGTTGAAGGGGAGAAATGGTTTAAGAAGCAGTAGATAGAGATGGATTATAATGAATTATCATGCCCAAACATCCAAAACTTGATTGCATCAAGGGTATTCATAGAGATGTTCTAGAGGAGGAATGGAGGGATATTCTAGGTATATTACAATGCTACATCACATGTGAAGGTATATTCATGACTGTCTTCATCAACCACATGAGGTTTTTGGTACACATCGTGGGTATTCAAAAGATGAATCATCCCTATTATCTTCTGAAACGTTTAACTAAAATGGCCACTAGAGTGCAGAACCACCCAGAGTACACTAGCCATTGTTTATTTCATCATGGTCTTGTAAAATCTCTCGTCCCAGAAGAATTGAGAAAACAAGCCAGGATGTGGTATCATTTTTTATTTTGGTCGGGTTTCAAGCTTAAATAACTAGGGGTTCCTGAAGACGAAGGTAATACTATTGATAAAAAGGGGAAAATGCCTAAGACCTCAGAAACAAGATCTAAATAGTCTCTTAGTAAGGACCAAAGGGAATAGAATAAACATAAAAACTTAAAGGGCGAGAAGAAAGGTTATATTCAAAGCACAGACTTGTAATATAAGAGGAGAGTTCACAAAAAAAGGTTATGTGTAAAAAGGAGGAGCTTCATTATGAGCCAAAGCTAGTAGTAGAGGATAGTTTGGATGGTTTTCAGAATCAAATAACCTTAACCTATGAAAACATAATTGTGGTCACAAGTAAAAGAAACAGAGCCATCGATGCTACTAAATTAATTGGGGATGCAGTGAAAGAGAGAAGTCCATAGAATAAAGAACAAGGTATGTTTAAAGCATGGAAAATTTTAGGGGCTAATATTAGCCTGTTATCTCCTAAAATAACCCAGTCAAATTTTCATTATTTTAGGTGATAGGATCGAGTCAAAAAATTTCCTTCTAAATTTTTTAGAGTCCATCAAGAGGTCTTGTTTTGAAGTATATAGTTGAAAATTTCATTCATCCAAGTTTTAATCTTCAAAATTCAAAATATCAGCTTTCGGAAGCTAAGCTTGTCTGTAAAAGGTTAGTTAACCGCCGAAACAGGTCATTTTCGGCAGCTAAAGCACGAAACAGATAGAAGGCTTAACTGCCGAAAATCTGTTTTTCCAGAAAAAACTGCCTTCGGTAAAAATTGTTTTCCTCGGCTGTGGAATGTCCGTTTGGCACGTTCAAATGGTCGATTGACATCTAAAAATCATAAGCTATCCATTGGTGCAATTATATTTCGTTTTAGAGATTGGGAAGCTAGTTGAAATCTCCCCGCAATATCACGTGTCTGAAAATGCTTACAAAACCTGTTAAAGGGCAGCAAGCTAATGTTTTTGCCCAGATTGGGATTTTTTGAATCCAAATGGATTGAACTCGATTCTAATGGATAAATGGTGAATTATGAAGTCAAATTTGAATGCTATTTGTGTGGGATAAGATCAGAAGAGGTTATTCAAATAAATTTGGTGTCTTTTTCAAAGGCAAAAATATAGGATTTTTGGTCAATTCAGCAAATTCGAATTCTATCTTTTGGAAGAGTCATCAACGGCCTTGGGAGGCTTATCTGCACTACATCAGGACTTGATCTTCTCCTATTTTGATTTTAATTTCCATTTTTAAAATTCCAGATCCATTTTTATAGGATCTCATCCTACACTTGTCGATTTGACTATTTTTGGCAAATCTGATCCATTTTTCATGGATCTAGATTTGATCTTGTAAGGCTATAAAGCCAAAGACATTTGGAGAATAGAAAGGGGGGTTTCGATTTTGGATAGAGTAATCTGCTATTGTACTCAGTCTTCTTTATGCTAATACAGATCACAGGTTTCTTTCAGTTTTGATGTCAGCTTTCCATATTCCTTTTCACTATTATCTGTGTTGTCTAGCTTTGAATGGTTGCTTTTCCATTGTTTAGCTCATAGCCTGATATTAGTTTCTTGGATGTCTCTTGAACCCTACTCTGTACTGGTTTAGTTACATTCTTTTCTTCATCCATCTTTAAAGTTATCTGCTGATTAATCAACTCTTGAGAGCACTGTTTTATTTGTTTACCATTCTGAATGTCTGAATGCCATACTCGGTTTGAGTTGTCCCATTGATCCACCTTTACAAAAACACAAAAACATAATTTCTTAAGTTACCAGGCATACCTAGCTTATAACCCTAGGTAGTTTCCTGGAGTGATAACAAATTGGCGCCGTTGCCGGGGAGCGAGTTGAGAAGCTGATCTTCCTGGGAGACGACATAGATCTACTCTTTGATGATAGACAAGGGGTAGACACTTATTGGTTATAATCATCTATCTGGCGACTCCATGAAGGACGAACTCATTGGCGACTCCATTGTTCAGAATCTATTGGTGACTGCACTGGTATGACATGAACAGGATATTAGCCAAGAGGTATGCATTCTGTGATTTTTCAAGCATTGCTGGTTTCCCTAATCAAGTTCCTACTAGAGATGAATGGGAGAACAGTCTTCCTAGATTTCGAGGAGAAGAGTGGGAAGTGCCAGCTGAACATTTGCTGGACTTTCATGACTACATGCATCGGTTGCAGGTAGTGCATGAGGATATTCAGATCCGACTCTTCTGTTTTTCATTAGAGGGGATTGCTCTTCACTGGTGTCAGTCTCTTCCAAGAGCAAGTATCAGCTCTTTGGCTGATTTTCATGCTGCCTTCAATTTGTTTTGCAAAACCAAGTTTTCAACTGATCTTCTTTATCCAGAATGTTGTCATGAGTTTAGTTTATTATATAAATATTTAGACAATCATGAAGAACATGTTGAAGCAGAAGATATTTCTCATCATGATAAGGAGATAAATGATTCACACTATGACAATCTTAGTTATGCTTTTGACATCATATCAAACGCATCTACTGTTGTTAGTTGTCACGAAGATCAGATTTTTATCTCTGAAAATTTTGAAGATGATGAGCAGACTAACAAGACAACAGCTGACAGTTTCATATCTGCAGAGGTTGATGAGGGCAGCTTACAAAGTCCAGATTTGCAAGGACTATCCAATCTTTAGCTAGAACATGAGAATCATGATCAAGAATGGGTTGACGCTGTAGTTGATACTAGTCATGAGTCTCTTGATCCTAATAACAGAGAAGATCCAAATCCTGGGGTTGAATCTGCAGCACATGTTATGAGCAGCTCACATTTTTTAAACTTGCAGGAGAAGGTAGATCACAGCACATATGAAGAGAGTGATGGTGGCAAGAAACTGAAAAGTCCAGATCAACAGTCCGTCTCATATGTTTCTCCAGCAGATCTCAAGCAGTCTACGTTCAGCAATGAGTTTTGTGGAGTAAACGAAGAGCAGCTGCAACATAGTCAATTGGAGCAGCAGCTCCAAGAGGTATTTCATTGTGATTTTGATGATCCGTTTGCTGACTATTTAGAGTCTATGAGCAGCATAGATCTTAAAAATTTTCTGCCAGAAGAGGATCATCTTTATCATCTGTTCAAACCTTTTTTCTGCATGATATGGTTTTCATTGTTTTTCGGGTCAAGATCTAGCATGACGGCATTAAAAAATTTCTTTACATGGCTTCATTGGAAGCATCACTTCATTTGATAAGAGGCAGTACAGTTGGTTAGTGTAGGAGTAGGTAGAGGAATAAGCTTTCCTATGAGCACGAAGATCATTTTCAGTTTTGTTCAGTTCATGAATAAGCAGAGCAGGCTGCATGAAAGCTACAGGTTTGCAGAGGGAACAGTGGCACAGGCTTAATGACTCCATGGCCAATGCCAAAGGCGGCTTAATGACTCCATGGCCAATGCCAAAGGCAGCTTAATGACTCCATGCCCAATGCCAAAGGCAGCTTGATGACTCCATGCCCAATGTGAAAGGAAACCAGATGACTCCATGCCCAATGAAACACTAGAGTTTAAAGTTATGTTTGAGCTTTCTCCAGGAAAGGCACTTGGTTCTGGGATTCTTGGAACCTCACTGGGAGGATTCCTTCCCCGAGTAGGAGCCAGATGTTATCTCCTAAAATAACCCAGTCAAATTTTCATTATTTTAGGTGATAGGATCGAGTCAAAAAATTTCCTTCTAAATTTTTTAGAGTCCATTAAGAGGTCTTGTTTTGAAGTATATAGTTGAAAATTTCATTCATCCAAGTTTTAATCTTCAAAATTCAAAATATCAGCTTTCGGTAGCTAAGCTTGTCTGTAAAAGGTTAGTTAACCGTCGAAACAAGTCATTTTCGGTAGCTAAAGCACGAAACAGATAGAAGGCTTAACTGCCGAAAATCTGTTTTTCCAGAAAAAACTGCCTTTGGTAAAAATCGTTTTCCTCGGCCGTGGAATGTCCGTTTGGCACGTTCAAATGGTCGATTGACATCTACAAATAATAAGCTATTCATTGGTGCAATCAGATTTTGTTTTAGAGATCAGGAAGCTATTTGAAATCACCCCGCAAGATCACGTGTCTGAAAATGCTTACAAAACCTGTTACAGGGCAGCAAGCTAATGTTTTTGCCCAGATTGGGATTTTTTGAATCCAAATGGCTTGAACTCGATTCTAATGGATAAATGGTGAATTATGAAGTTAGATTTCAATGCTATTTGTGTGGGATAAGATCAGAAGAGGTTATTCAAATAAATTTGGTGTCTTTTTCAAAGGCAAAAATATAGGATTTTTGGTCAATTCAGTAAATTCGAATTCTATCTTTTGGAAGAGTCATCAACGGCCTTGGGAGGCTTATCTGCACTACATCAGGACTTGATCTTCTCCTATTTTGATTTGATTTTCCATTTTTAAAATTCCAGATCCATTTTTATAGGATCTCATCCTACACTTGTCGATTTGACTATTTTTGGCAAATCTGATCCATTTTTCATGGATCTAGATTTGATCTTGTAAGGCTATAAAGCCAAAGACATTTGGAGAACAGAAAGGGGGGTTTCGATTTTGGATAGAGTAATCTGCTATTGTACTCAGTCTTCTTTATGCTAATACATATCAC
>LPNX010996669.1:303428-314709 GCA_001517045.1 Pseudotsuga menziesii | reverse complement strand
GAGTTGTCCCATTGATCCACCTTTACAAAAACACAAAAACATAATTTCTTAAGTTACCAGGCATACCTAGCTTATAACCCTAGGTAGTTTCCTGGAGTGAAAACATAGCCCATGGGATAAATTTAGGGGTTTTAAATTTTTAATGGGCTAATTTTTCATTAAACACCCATTAGGCATGATTATCCCACATATTATTTATTTATTTTTAATGAAAATTAGGTTATCCCCATCGAATTTATAAAAGGGTACAAAAGATATAAAAAAATTCCCCTCTAAAAATTGATTTAAACCTTTATGCACCCACAAAAATTGATAGCAAGTTTCCATTCACCCCATATTTATAGAAATGGAAATTGCTAGGGGCTCTTTCGGCTCTATCGATCATGGAAATCAAAGCTGGAGTTACATTTGTTTATATTTTATGGGTTGAATCTCACTTTGAAAGTACCTTAATTTCCACATAATAAAGGAATTTGATATTTACTATCAGGCATTAGAGGAAATTTCAACTCAAAATGGGCCTCCTAAAAAAAATTAATAAAATAATAGTTAAAATAATAAAATAATATTTATTAATTTTCGAGGAAGAAAATAAAAAAAAAACTATTTTTTTGTTTGTATTTTCGACATATCTCCCCATGTTTTTACTCAAATTTCGATCAGGAGAGCTCGTTGGATGTGAAATTAAATTCCACATCCAACGAGTGCCCACTCGGCATACTTTTGACGGACCCTGCTACCCGAAAAATAAGAAATACATAAAAAAAACATGATGATGGTGACATCATCATCACATTTTTTTTAATGTATTTCTTATTTTTTGGGTAGCGGGGTCCATTAAAAGTATGCCGAGTGGGTACTCGTTGGATGCAGAATTTAATTTCGCATCCAACGAGCTCTCCTGATCAAAATTTGAGTAAAAACATGGGGAGATATGTCGAAAATACAAACAAAAAAAGTAGTTTTTTTATGATACCTATCTCCAAATTTATATTAAAAAAGTGTTTAAGACCTATACGGTATTTCAAATTTTAAGCAATTTCAATGGCTAACACATGATGACATGGAATTTGAGTTAAAGTTAAAAGGCCCATTTTGAGTTGAAATTTCCTCTAATGTCTTATAGTGACCCATTTGCACCTAGGAGAGTTCAAAATCCCATAACCTTAGATCTAAATTATCCCCAAGAAACATGAATTGCAAAGCATGTGATCGACGATGTGAAAATAAAGTTTTTGTGGGTGTTTGGGGCATCATGCCTAGGGGATGGGACTTAATTCATAGCCATTTTTTTAAGGTATGCAGACATCCATGACATTGCTTAAACCACTTCCATTTTGTTTCTACTTGTGTATTTTTTCTCCCTTTTGGGTTTGTCCATGTGTGGAGCAACCTAGAATCCCATTGCCTTTTCTACTTCTTTCCTTTGGGCAATGTCAGGTATTTTGAAATGTTGCTTGTTTTTCTTATTTAATTCTATGGTTCTCAAAGGATTTTTGTAGTAGTTTGTAGAAATTTTATTTCAACTTGCATGTTCTAGTATTTTGTAGAAACCTTTGAAAAGAATGCAATGTTATATTGAAGCATGAAACTTTGTGTTGAGTATGGTTGCCATTGATGTCAAAGGAGTTCATTAATGAAAAAGGAAATGACATGACATGTGTGATGAGGTTTCAAAGTCATATGATGATGTTCTAGTTCTCTCATGAAGTAATTTTTACAATTTGACACCATTCTGTAAAAGTATGGCAACTTCCTAAAACTCTTGCTTAAACTCTGAAAATTGACCAAGTATAGGAAAATTAGAGTTCATTAATGACAAAGGAATAACAAAGGAAGTGATGACATGGCATGTGGCATGTGTGACGAGGTTCAAAATTAATATGATGGTGTTATAGTCCTCTCACGAAGTCATTGTTACAATTTGACACCATTCTGTAAAAGTATGGAAACTTGCTGAAACTTTGAAAATTTGACTAAGTATAAATTCTTCTTTATCTTCGTAAGGGGCCTCTGTAAAATACATGTCATCTTTTGTATTTGATGAATTAAATTATTCCGAGGATATGTACATCTATATTGTTGTCTTGTGCACCTAACCATATGATTGGTTTGTCAAGGAAGTCTCTAAAGGTGAAGTTATTAGTATGCAAAAAGTGCTTTCTGGCATGATTTGCACTATTCCAGTTCTAGTAAATACGCCTCAGTGGCCTCAATAAAATGCCTGCCATATTTTGTAGGATATAGATAAAAAAATATATGAGACCATTAGGTTTTATCTTGTTGATGTGTTCATCTGACCATGGTCTCATTTCCCCTAAAACGTGCTTGAAGAAAAAGTTACAGGTATGTCAAAATGAGGTTTCAAACTGTTTTGGGAAATTTGCTGAAAATTGACCAAGTATTGAAAAATCGGTCGAAGTTGCCCTAGTAAAATGCCACCATATTTTGTAAGAAACTGATAAAAATAATATGAGACCATCATGATGTATATTTTTGATTTGTGCATCTAACCATGGTCTTATTTCTCCTAAAAGGTGCTTGAAGACAAAGTTATAGGTCTTCCAAAACAATGTTTTAGGTTGTTTTGCAGCAGTTCATCAAAAGGCATGTTTCCATAATGACGAGATGCATTGGTGAAAAGGTTTTAATGAAGGCACACAATGATAAAAAGACACAATGGTTCAAAGACATGATAAAATAAATATTTAAACAGAAGTTCAAAGTGGAAAAAATATGTCTCAGCAATCCATATCAATGTAACAACAAGAGAAGACAGAGAACAATGAAGTGAAGATTAATTAGTAATATAATTGAAGAAAAAGATAAAATTAGGGAGGTAGGGTGGTGCTAGGGAAGGCTGCAAGGAGGTTTTATCCTCCTTCCAGTAGTGGCTGGAGTACATGGGTGTTGTAGCATCCTTATTTGTTGGTGTAGGTAGAAACATCTAGGGTGTTGGTACATCCTTGTATGTTGGAGCAGGCATAAAAAAGGGAGTTTGTGCATCCTTTCTATAGTAGCAGATCTTTTTTTGTAAAAATCATCTTATTAATGAGTTTTATTTTGTGGTTTTTTGTTTGAGTTTTACATGATAAAATTATGTGTCGTAAATTGTTTGATTCATTGTTTATCTTATAATAATTGTTTTAATAAAGTGACAAGAAGGCGATATTGATTTACCCCCCCTCTTAGTATTGCTGGATAAACCAACAATTGGTATTAGAACATGATACTTCACTACAATCCAAACCACTAGAAGGAAGAACCCAATGAAAACTAAAGTGGATCATCAAGAAGGTTTAGCTGCTAACAGATCTCCATTATTTACAGGAAATAATTATGCATTTTGGAGTGTAAGAATGAGATGCCATCTAATGTACCTTGGATGCAAAATTTGGAGTTCTGTTGAAAAAGGGTATAAAATAACAGACAACCTACCTACAGATAGAGATGAACTATATGAATATGAATCCAATGCAAAAGTTTTGAATGCAATTTTGAAAGGATTATGATATTCAATGTTTATTAAAGTCATGAAATGTAAGACAACCAAACATGCTTGAGAAAATTTAAAAATTGCATATGAAGGGGCTTCCAAAGCCAAATAATCCAAACTTCAAACATACAAAGGGCAATTCAAAATTCTAAAAATGAATGAAGAAGAAAATATTGTAGAATATCTTATAAGAGTAGATGAAATTGTAAATGTTATTAAAGTTCTAGGAGGAGAAATAAATGAGAAAGAAGTAGTTGAAAAAGTACTAAGAATCCTAGCAACAAAGTATAACCCCAAAGTGTCTACAATAGAAGATTGAGATGATATTGAACTTCTAAAAGTGGATGAGCTGCATGGGATGTTCACTTCCTATGATATGGGAACAAGACAAAATGAGCCAGCAAGAAAAAGGGTAGCATTTAAAGCCATAAAAGAATGAATGGAATATGAAGTCTTACCCAAGAACCACTCAGATGATGAAGAGCATATTTTCATCAATAAACATGAAATAGGTACTGGAAAGTACAAAGGAAATCTAACCTTGAAGTGATTCAATTGTGTAAGAATTGAACATTTTTCCTCAAAATGTCCCTATCCTAAAATGGATGATAGTGATGATAGAGAAACCTCTAATAAGTTCAAGAAGAGAAAAATATGAAATAAGAAGAAGGTTAATGAAAATAAGAAGATCCTTTTACACCATGGAAGATAGTGTAGATGAATAATCAAGTGAAGATGAGGAAACCAAAATTCTATTCATGGGTATAGAGACTCAAGATGATGAACCAAGTGTGGAAGGAGAGGTGGACCTAAAAGATGAACTCATAAGTTCTCTTGAAGAATTGAGAAAGAGCATAATGAAGAACAAAGAGTCAACCCAAATTATTGTTAATTTGAAGAGTCGGTTTCAAGAGACCAAGAAGATTGAAGAGGACCTAGAATTGCATCTCAAGAAGAGAATGCAAGGCTATGAAAGACTTGAAGAAGAAATCACTCTACTTAGAAAGAAGCGTAATGAATAACCTCTTAAATCAAAGTTTGAGAACAACTCAAAGACTCTAGATGACATCCTAAATAGCCAAATACCATAAAGTGACAAAACTAGATTAGGATATGAAAAAAAGAGTTATGTTTTTGCAATTATGATTCCAATTAGAATGAAAGATACTAAAAAATATGCTCCTCCTTTTCATAAAATAAATATGATTCCTAGAAGACCAATGTGATGTAGGTATTGGAAAATATTTCTTGTTCATTGCTACTATTTTAATAATTTTGGACATAAAGCCCTAAATTGCAAAGCAAATGTAAAGCTTCTTTCCTATAAGAATAATGCACCTAGTAACAATCCAAAAGAGAGAAACCTTAACTCATTTTTAACACTACAAAGATATGACATCAAATGTTACAAATGCAATAACAATGGACATGTATATAGATAATGTAAACTGATGACTTCTATAGAGAAAGGTACTGCAACTAATTTTTAAGACAAGAAACAGAGAAAGCACTGGAAGAAAAAGGAAGCGGTGGAGAAGAAGATGGAATCTATGATAGATTTATGTGCAACAAAAAAGCAAAATAGATTCCATATTGATAGTGGATGTTCAAAACACATGACAAGAGACCCAAACAAGTTCATAAGCCTAAGAAGAGATCAAAAAGGAAAAGTTACATTTGGAGATAATATATCCTCCAAGATAATTGGAAAAGGTACAGTTGCTATCAGAGATGACAAAATCAAAGTTGAAAATGTGTTCCTAGTATAAATTCTAAAGCCTAATCTCCTCAGTGTGAGACAAACATGTGATCAAGGGCACATCTTCATATTTGATTATGGGAAATGTGAAATCAGAAAAAAGGATTCAGGAAAACTTGTTAGGAATGCTATAAGGAATTCAAGCAATGTATATACCCTAGAAAATGAAGAGCAATGCTACATGAGTATGATTCTTGAAATTTGGATTTGGCATAGAAGGATGGGTCACTTGAACTTTGACAATGTTATGAAGGTAAGTAAGAAGGTGTTTGAATTATTGAACCATTGATCTACAGGAAACGAGAGAAATTAAAAGGTAGAAGTGTGCAGTGGAATATCAAGAACAATGCACACTAAACAAGAGAAATTTGAGACAAATATGATAAGAATTGATCAGTTAACTACAACATTAATCTTCATTATTCCAGTAGTATACATTGGCTTTAAAATAAGTTGTTTTCAAATCATGTGGATAAGATTCAAATCTACCAACTAACCTGAATGATCGGTTACCTGAGAGTGTCTAAATCACTGCATGGGAGCCACTAGTCTAACTCTTGATGTATAAATCAGTATGAAAACCAGTTAAACCAGTTAAAATGATGTTGGACTCAAGATTTCCATTAGATGAAAACCCACAGGTGTTAATCTCTGCCACAAATGCCAGATTTAGGATCTCGGGAGGCAATTAGTCCATGTCGTGAAACTCATAGGGAGCGTTGAACCCAATGTCCAACAATATCCCCCCCAACACGAGCCGAGTGAGTTTCGAACCCTTGACCTGCTACTCTGATACCATTTGTTGGACTCGCGATTGTCATTAGACCAAAACCCACAGGTGTGTTGAGGCCTGGAAATTCGCCGGCAACAACAGCACGGGATTCTCCCCAGTCAATGTTCCCAACTAGCCCATGACTATTTGGTGTAGGGAATTCGTCTGGTTTGCGGTCCGGCTACCATAGGTCAAGTAACAAAAATAAAAGGGTTTTATCGGTTGCGGCTTGGTCCACCGTATATATTTTTGTATTTTTGACTTTAAGTATGATATGCAAGTGCCTATCTAAGATGCAGATTGATAAAGAATGCAAGGAGTGGTCACAATGTGATGTGTAGGCTCTTACCTCTCGTCTTAAACTCTCTCACATCTAAATCACACACAACTAGAAAAACAAAACTAACTACGCTGTCCCTAGGGAGTAAGATATTAATTCATGAGTAATGTAATACTGTTCACATGTTAAGATAAATCACAGATAGCTGTTCTTAGAATCAAAACACATAAACATGAATAAAGATATACCCAACAAGATAGCTCATCAACCGTTAAAACCTCCATTACTCATAGTGGAAATTATCACAGAATAAACTAGAGAACATTCAAATAGGAACATAGGTTCAGAAAGTTAGAACGCTCTCATAGTTAATGAAACACAATTGAAAACGAAATAGTTCCCCTTCAACATTGTTCATTTTATCACATTCGAACATTCCACACAACACCTTCTCCAACAGGCAAAATTTGTAATTTATTATTGTAAAACAAAGTAGTTCCTCAACAAGTGGTTCACAAGTTTCTCCAAGGAAAAGCCCCAATTCCCTCTAACTTTCCTATATTTAAACAAAATAGCAAAACCCATGGGTTTCCCCAACCGTGTGACCTTTGGGATCCCCCAACCGTTTAATCTCACAAATTTGTCCTTTTGTGAGTGCTCATGATTCATATAATGCGTTACACTTTGGATTAATACTTATGAGTAGTTCATAAAATGGGACCAGCTTGGTAACTAATGAATCTTTTCCAAGCCTGGGCCCCTGTTTTATCAATTCTGCTTTGTCTTTTATTTGTCCCTTTTAAGATCCCGTTGATCTCATAACATCTCTGCTTATCACTTTTCATCCAACTTCCTTCTGTTTTGTCCTTCAGCTATGTCTTCTTTGCAGCAGTAATCTGAAGAATCTTCTAAGTCCGTCTGCAGTTAAAACAAAAATTCATCATTAATTCGGACTGCATCTTTTCAACAAATGTAAACCATACCAACAATAAAACTGATCATCAAAATGAGGCCCTGTACTGCGCTCTCGTCGTGAAAAGAATATGAAACCTCTGCCACCCATAAGATAGGGTAAAAACACACATAGAACGGGTGGGAAAACCCTAACCGATGGGAAAAATAAGCATCGGGAAGATAAAACTCCTCATCGGTGAATGGGAAAACTACAAGTCGGAAGGTTAGTTCACTAAGCCGCCGTAATGGCGGAAACCAAAAAAAAAAATCAAGAATCCCGGGTCAGCATAAAGTGACGGAGAAATAAAGCATTGAAAGCTGTCGCATCGGAGATCAGAACAACCATAGCATCAGATGGTTAGCTTGCTAAAGAGCCGCAACGGTGGAAACCATACAAACAATGGCTTCCATTTTCAAATGAAAAATGCAGCGATCGGAAGTTTCCATGACTAAACGCTGGTGATGATGAGCTCAATTCAATCGCTATGTCAGAAACACAAGAGACTAACCCTTTGATCAAACATTAAAAACGCTCCGATAGAGAAAACAAATCATCGAAAAGAAAACGTTTAAGTAGTAAAGCCATGGAAACATCAAGACTAAGAATTATCTGTCGGCAAGATAGATCAATACGTAACCACAACGATGGAAGGTGGATGGACAATGGATTCCACAGCAAAAATAAAACATCGACAAAAACCAAGACAAACCATTGACGAATGGAACAGCAGCGTCGGGTGATTAGTTCATTGAGGAGCCACAACAGCGGGTAACAATCAAACTACATATTCCGCAAACCAATAAAAACTTCGATGATTAGAAACTTTAAGACTATGGATCGGCAAAAATAAAATAAGGATCTCTGCAACGTCGGTAAGATAAACAACAAGGTTTCCAAAATGGTTGCTGCATAGAGAACTATGACCGCAATTCATGTTCAACTGACCTCTGAAAAACCAAATAAAAAAAAATGTTAAGTTTCGAAAGACTTCAGCGGTGCAGCGATAGAAGTAGTTTGTTTCTTCTCCGACACCGTGGCTACAAAGAGAACTAAAACTTTGATTCGAACAAAAATGGACTTTTGATAGCACTGAAAGAAATCATTCAGATCAAAGGACAACACTTTCAGATCGAACTTTAAACTCCACGACCCAAAGAATTTGCAGACACAACAATTTTTCGAAAAGCATGAAAACAGTTGACCTCAAGACAATCCAAACTGTAGCAGAGGGAAAAACAAAACAGAGTTCATGAATCCACACAATCCTAGGCAAGATAAAATAAAAAGGAGGGTCCAAAATTTCAAAAAATTTGGGAAAACAGTTGCAGCTGCAACAAGGTGTTAATCTCCACCACAATCTATAGAGTTAGGGTCACAGGAGGCGATTAGTCCATGTCACGAAACTCATGGGGAGCATTGAAACCAATGTCCAACAACTGATGAGGTAGGTGGAAAAAGGATCCACTTCCCCATGCATCCATGCAAAACTGGCACTAGATTATTTGAGAGTGATCTAACTGAATTTAATTGAAGGTTGACTCAGCATAACTGCCTACCTACCACAACCAACTGATGGAGGCTGATGGTGGCACTCAGAGAGGCTCCTATAATGTAGGAATTGGTCTCAGAGGCACATAAAATCATGCATGAACATGCAATAAGTGGAAGTTAACCTCTATATGTGTTCCCACACTCTAGTACAGTAATAATGTCTCTGTAAGTTAGACAAGATGAGCAAATAGACTATATATGGACAAGGGAGGATTGTATAATCCTAACAGCCCCCCTTAATCCTAACTTGGACAAATTGGGCCCTGGAAAGTAGGCCAAAAGTCACCATTCAATAAAAGTATGGAAACTTGCTGAAACTCTTGTTGAAACTCTGAAAATTTGACTAAGTATAAATTCTTCTTAATCTGCCTAAGGGGCCCTTGTAAAATACATGCCATATTCTGAATTTGATGAATTAAATTATTATGAGGATATAGAAATCTATGTTGTTGTCTTGTTCATCTAACCATATGATTGGTTTGTCAAGACAATCTCTGAAGGTGAAGTTATTTGTATCCCAAAAGTGTTTTCTAGCATGATTTGCACTGTTTCAGTTCTGGTAAATATGCATAAGTGGCCTCAGTAAAATGACTGCCATATTTTGTAGGATACTGACAAAACTTATATGAGACCAGCGGGGTTTAGCTTCATTTTTAAGATTATGAATCCTGTGTTTTTGGTGTTATCAATCATGATGCATGTTTCAGACTCTGTAGTTGAGCCCATCTTCAGGAGAGGGGATATCTCAATGGAATGTGAGGCTATGTTCTTTTGTATAAATAGTAAACTAAGGAGAAAAACATTTATAAATATTCACCATGTCAGATTCTATATTTTTTCTTAGTTTTCTTTAGTTATTGTTTTTTATGTATATCACAGGTTTCCAAGTTTAGCTCAATATAAGTCCCTTGTCTCTGTTGAAATTTTTCTGATGTTTCTCTAATTCTACTCCTTCTCGAATGTGTCTGTTATTGTAATATTCTTCAATTTCAATGAGTTTTGCATCTTCTATGCATATTAATGGTTGGTTTTTCGAGAATGTTCCGCAATCGCTGACTTTTTATTCTTTCATGCCTTATGTCAGCACAATGCTCTTTAATTCTTATTTTTATTGCACGTTGGCTTTTCTCAATCTATATTTCACCACACAAGCAAGGAATTGAGTAGAATCCCTTTTTTAACTTGGGATCGATGGGATCCTTTGAATTATCAAGAAAATTTCTCAAGTAATTTTGAGGAGAAAGGAAGTTTTGATTTGCCTTTGTTTGAGGATTTTTTCTATTTTATTAGTTGTCCCTTGAATGTAAGGGAGAAATGCCTTTCTTATGTGATCCCCTCGGTTTTTAACCATTGGATTTTGTGCTTTTAAAAAAGCTATTTTTATGTCTTTTGTTTATAACCATCTCTTGTAATACCCTCGAGAGATGTGACAACTCCTCTTGAAGATGCTATGTATCACAAATTCTTACTGCTCTTGTAGCAAGAGTGTTAAGGATGCCAATATTTTGTGATGGGTGATGATGAGATTCAGCATGCAAGTATCTATGTACATGGTTTTCCTACGGTATACCTGATGTGATAGATATCCATCCACCTTTTTTGCTATCAATATGTAAAGGAAGGGAAGTCTATTGTTCTCCTGGATCTCCACGGTGAACTTAATGTGATCTGATTGATTATTTAAGCATGACAAGAACTTGTCAATACTTTCTCTTCTATGTGGCCTAATAATATTGGTATCATCCATGAATCTCTTCCAGTATCTTGGTTTTAGGGGGGAGGAGTCAATATCCTTCTTCTCAAGGTATTCCATATATATATTGGCCACTATCAGAGAGAGTGGGGATTGCATGGAAACACCATCAATTTTCTCATATATCTCCCCCTCAAAAGAGAAGTAGGTTTATTTTAGGAAAATCTCAACGAGTTTAGCTATTTCCTCACTTGTGATTTCTCTTATAGCCCTAATACAATCTTTGACTGGAACTTTAGTATAGAGAGAGACGACATCAAAGATTACCAATATGTCGTTTTCATCCAGTTTTAGGTTTTTGATACCATTAACGAAGTGTGATGAATCCTTTTTGAATGCGAAGGTATGGCTAACTAATGGATTGAGGGTTTTCTCTAGGAATTTTTCAAGTTCGTACATTGCTTATCCAATGGTGTTTATGATAGGCCTCAAAGGAATCCCATTCTTGTGTATTCTAGGTAGGCCATATATTCTTGGGATGATCAGATTCTTTGGGGTTAGCTTTATTTTTCATCGTCATTTAGCATGAAGTCATCAAAGGATTTTTTAATAGCCTTTATAATCCTGGCGCTTGGATATTTGTTCAAATTTCTGTAGCTGCCTCCCATCATCAATTTTTCTTCCATTTTGGCAAAGTAATCACGAGTGTCCATTACTATCGTTGTGTTTCCTTTATCTACCTTCATTATCATTATCTTATTGTTTGCTTTTTCCC
>LPNX010996669.1:286646-298974 GCA_001517045.1 Pseudotsuga menziesii | reverse complement strand
GGGTTATTTTTAATTAGGTTTTGAAGAATATGGATAATATTTGTTTGAATAAACATTTGTTGACTAACTTGGAACACACATTTTCTTTCCATATATAGTTGCAATTATTTTTTAGAATAGTTCCAAGTGCATTGAAATTAACAATACACATTTAGAGCTTTTAACCCTCTAATTTGGTAAGGTGTGTGCATAAATGAGGTGTTGGCGGGACCTTGCAATAGCATGGAAAGATAAATTATGATCAAGGTATTGGCGGGGCCTCGTATTATTGATAATGTTTGTTGTGGCGATGAAAAAAATAATGGTTGTTTTCCAAGAATATTCCTAGAGCATGGTGAATTTCGATGTACTGTGATAATTAGAGTGAGATACCAAACTACCACCAAAAGAGGGCTTGTTATGTGATGATTTGTTAATATTTATCTCCTATTTAATATTTTGTATATGTTTTCTTATTACTATATATCGTTTTATACTTTATCAAAAAATTCACCAAGACTTCAAAATATTTTACAATTTAGTAAAATATTTGCCAATACTTTATAGGTTTTAGGATTTAGTGAAATATTCGCCAAGATTTTACAAGGTTTTATAATTTAGTGAAAAATTTGTTAAAATTTTACAATATTATATAATTCACAAGAGATTCGCCGCAAAATTACATATACATAATATAACATTGATAAAAAGATTTCATATTTTCCTATATGTCATGGGGATTGACCCATTTATTATTCATAGAAATTTACTCATGATTCTTAAAATTTTCCCTGGTTTAAAGACCTCAACGATGTTTTTGAAATATTTAAAGAGGTGGATGAAGCTGAAACTACTAGAAGAAGACCTAAGACTCGATCCACTAATAAATTGAGGTTTAATATGAATATTGTTTTGAACCCTAAGTTTAAAAAGCATGATGTAATTAATTTTGAGGATTGTTTTGATGAAGAAGACAATCAATCAAAAAAGGCAAAGCAGTTAGTATCTAGAGTTTTAGAGCATATTGAGATTGGTGTCCAAACATTTCTAGGCCTTCTTGGAGATAACTATACAACAAAGGAATATTTAGGGCTATAATCTTTATAGAATGAAACATCTCTTGATCCTCTAAATTCTAAAGATGAAGGTAAAATAGGGAATGTTCAAGAAACATTTGATATTTTGAAAAATATGAAATTGAAAAAGAAGTCGGTGAATCTATGGATATCCCTATTGAGGAAGCATGTGTTGAAATCATAATGGGCATTGAGATTATTCATAAAGATATTAAATAATATAAAGATAAAAATAAACATTTGAATAAATCCAATGACACAATTATGAAAGTAGATAAGATACTTTGAAATAATTTCTAAGAATTAAACACAACTTCTGATGAGTTAAGAAAGCTAGCACAAGAAGCAGTTAAAAGGAGGAAAGAAGCGCAATAAAGGAATGGCGAGCTCTACAAAAAAAATTAAGAGCTTATTAAGATACTCGGAGCATTAGAGAAGGAATGTCTTTGAATGGAAACAATATCGTAAGCTTTAGATGGCCTGACAATATTGGCAGAGGCTGCTCGACGTGTCTGATTAGCTGGCATCACTTTTGGAAAGTTTCTACATTTGTTAACTATATACAAGGGAGAGATCAAAGAAATTCTAATTGTAAACTAGAAGTTATTTTGTAAATGACTCCAAATACTCCACATTAAAGAATCCTGAGATTCATTGATAGTAATTTGTTATATATGGAGTTGACAATTGTGTTCCTAAATGTATTACAAATTTGTAGTAGACGAAAACCTATAAATCCAGCCAAAAGAATCTAGATAAGTCAATAGTATGGATTGAATAGAACTTTATGTGTTTAATTGTCAAACTAAATGTTGTAATTATTAACCATTATAGATTGTTATGTTATATTCGATCGATAATTGATTATATTTGGCTATAAAATGTATAGGAAAATGGCAGTAGGAGGTTAGCATGTATTAGGGTCGAGAGTGAGGATTTGGAAAGTCTGTAAACTTAATCTCTCTAAATTTTGTTTTGAATACCTACCTTTTGGAGATGATATTATGTATTTCATGAGACAGGTTTAGTTGTTTATTAAATATGAATACATCTCCAGTTTAGTTTAAACTATTGTCATTTTATGAAATATTTTATAATGAAATGTTTATTATGAATTCCCATGTATTTTCCTAATATTCATGGTTATATATTTTGAATGTTTTTTTGAGTATGATCTTATTATGTTTATGTATGAATGAACTATTTGTTCTCCATATTTGAATAAGACTTTAACCTTGGTTATGTTTGAATATTGATGCTTTCTTTTTAAATATGGTATTTCATTGTTTATTTTCAGAGTTTGATATTATCAATTTGTTGAATTATTTATTTGTTTATGATTAGTATCTTGATATCAATTAAACAAAACCTTCAAACCCAATCACAACTTAGATGTGCCTAAATTCTATAATCTTATAGTATAGTACACACTTTAGTAATAACATCTTCTAGCGCCATTTCTGGGGAAGGAACTAAAATATCTTAATTGGGTATATACAACATATCAGTATGATCTTGATGGTCAAAAATATCAGTTCATTTGAATAGACTATATCATTCACTTGTGATTCAGTAGGGTAGTAGTGGCTTCAAAAGGGGTTGGAACCATGGGTAATCCTCAATATCCATATATAACACCTTGGTCAGATCTAGAGAAACTAATCAGAGAGGAAGGGGGTCAACATAAGACGGTTCCCACTGCTTCTATATAAATTCATACTTTTGTGATTCATAATATACAAGATCAAGAGATTATCCCAAGCAATCCTTTGAGTGATTTTTCACCTCTAATAGAAGGGGATTCGAAGAAATTTATTTTTATTATCATACCTGAACACCAAATTATTGATCCATGAAATTGAACTGCTTCATATAAATTTTTCTCAAATCCTTTAGCATCAACAACAATCAAACAAGAATTCCAAGAACATGAAGAGTCTAGTTTCCTAAAAAATTCCATGCATGTGTTAATTATCCACACACCTCTTTCTATCCAAGATAAAATACTAACCTCTTCCCAAAATCAAAATCCATTAGTACTAGCAAGAGTAGTAGGTGGATGAGGTGGAGGAGGAGCTCCACCCGATATAATTAATGCCATAGTAGCATCTAGATAATCTCCTCTTGTCTTACCACATAAATTACATGATTTTCTTGGTGGTGATTATAATAAATACCTTCCAAGGTTTAATGGTGAAGGTGAGGTTACTGATGAGGATCACCTTACATCCTATTACCATTATGTCGATAATCAAAACATAGAGCATGAGGATGCTTGGATGCAAGTTTTTGTACACAACCTAGATGGTGAGTTTAGGAAGTGGTTTAGAGAGTTAGATGCCAATTCAATCAATGGGATTAACACCTTAAATGAAGTATTATTGAAGTAGTGGGGGGATAAAAATTAATACCTTTACTATGTCACAGAGTTTGGTGCATTAAAAAGGAAAAATGAAGAGTCAGTAGCATATTTCACCAAACAATTCAACAAAATGCATAGTAAAATTCCCACCAAGATTAAACTGATTGATGCATCATCCAAGCTTACATTTGCAAATGCATTTGACTCTAAATTTTCCCTATTGTTCATGGATAGAAGGCCTGTTACTCTTGTAAATATGCAAGAATCATCTCTTGAAGTGGAATCTAACCTTATAACAGCTAATAGACTTAGATCCAAATCTAAAAATCAAGAAGGAGAAAAGAAGAAAACAAAGGATGTAGGACCCTCTACTTCCAGTTCAAAAGCATCAGATAATAAAATTGATGAGATAAACAAAGTGATTAAAAATATTTCACCAAAGATTTCTAGGTTGGAAATGGAATATAAAACTCATAATAGACCTTCTTAGGAAGAGGACAACTAGAATCAAAACCAGTTCAATTGACCTTTCAATCCATAATTTTTTCCTAGCGAAAGGATAAGCAATCATGATCAGAGAGTGTAGCCTCCTTTCCAAAATATTTGGTCAATGATCCTGAAAATGTAGACAAAGTTGAAATGGATGATCATGATCAGGAAATGAATAATATTTAAGGTGAATCTTATCTTGTTTATTTGACCCAGTTTGATTATCAAATTTCTCTATCATTAAATTATGATAGTGGAGAAAATTTTGAACAAAATGTTTCAAATTTAAGATATCCAAATGGTATTTTCTGGCTGCTTCACAAAGGAAATATGATTTAAGGTCTAGGTATAAACAAGTTTTTCAAAATCATAATAATAAGGTCACTTCTCCAGTTAAACAAGTGTTAGTAAGTGACAATGATAGAAAGCAAAATCAACAAAATAATAAGGAAAAATCCACTGAAACTGAAGATGTAGGAAAGTCTTCCTCTGTGTTTAACATTGAGCATGAAATTAGTAAAATTAAAATCCATGTCCCTTTAACATTGTTAATGTTTGAGAAATAGTTGGATAGCACAATAATAGGTCTTCCATGTATCAAATACAATAAAGAGCCTATTCTAATGTACCTCAAAGGTACTCAAATATATTCTTAGTAGTAAGCATAAAATACAACAGATCTACTCAAATACCAACCAACTACTTGCACATAGTAGCGTCATCTATATATGATCCAAAATATAGTTTCTAAAAATGGAAACCATGGATTTTAAATCCATGATATACAAAATTATACAACAAATGTGTAATATCATGCAGAAAGAAAGTCTCATCTTTTCTTTTAATCTTCAACATTTGTTGACTTCTTGAATCTTCTACTATCTAGAGAAGTTTTCTATGAGATTTCCATTATCTGTGATGTTATTCAAGGCTTGGTCAGTTTCTTAGTGACTCTTCTCTTTATAGTGCAACACCACAACTACCTCTCTAATAGGTTTAACTATTCTCTAATAGTCCAGAATATAACGTTTCTTGACACTAGTACAAAATGAAGAATTAGCTACTAGGTGACTAAAAATTCTAGTCACCACAGGTTTTCCAAGTGATTTACTACTAAATATGAGCAATTTTGATTGACTCAACTATAAACGACTAAAATTAATGACTAATTTAGTCACTAGTTAACAAATATGACTACATAATAAGTGACAGAGTTAAAAATGACTAAAATAAACGACTAATTTAGTCACGGCATAAAAAATGACTAGCTAGAAGAATATGAATTAGTCATTTTTAATTGTGTCATGGAAAATTGCAAATTTGGTAATGAAGTGTAATTTTTGTAAGTTGCCTACCTTCTATTAGTAATATTAGTGCCATGCACCTCGATCTTCAGAGATCCAACAAAGCAATTGCATGAATTTTCTCTTGACCATCTTTATCACTATTGTATCATTGAAGCAAACCCGGTTAAGCGCGTTCCAAAAGAAAATTATGTTCCTACGTCAATTACGAATTAGGTACTAGAACCAGTACCATATCGTTACCTAGATAGAACCATGATAGCCCTACATCCCCTCGAGAATCGGCCATTCGAATGCGCCTCCTCCATGTAGACTTACCAAATGCATCCAATGAATGGCCAAAAAAACATGTCAACTTCGTATTTCTGGGCTGAATGTATTGTTCGACCCCTGTTCCCCTGTTTTTGCACTCGATACCCTATTTTTTCAGAAAATAAGCTGGTTCAAGATCTCGCAGTGACCAGTCGAAGCGCTTCAAAGGTATGGTTCTTGCCGCTCCGATTGTGTTCATCACTCCAATCAATAATCAGTTGTTATGGTTTTTTTACAAGTCTCAATGCTGCTAAAGTTACTGCTTCCACTTTACGTTTGCAATTATCACCATCTTCAGCCTATGCGCTCATAACCATATGCATTTTGAGCTTTCAACCTGGGAAAATCATGAGCACCCTCCTCACACCCTCCTGCAATGCCACTATTTGCAAAGGTCACTGGTTTTTGCACATCGACATTCCTCACATGCTCCAAAGGAAAACTGAAGCAGGCATTAGAAGAAGTGATTAAAATTTGCAAGGAGGTTTACTTGTTTCTTAGATTGTGGCAAGTTTTATGTAATGGAACAGAGATTGTGCCCCAAAAGTTTAAAAGATTCGAATCATCCCGGTGTTGGAATCCGATACCATATATGGATTCTTTGATGGGGCTGAGCAGGATGGAAATTGTGGTACTGGCATGATCCTCCGTATATGACTCTCATAGTTTCAAGCTAAGGATGGGTGTTGGGAGTGGCACTAATACTTTTTCTGAACTTTTAGCCTTATGGGGGCTTTTATGGTTCGCAAAAAAAAAAAAATTCTCTAGCTTTTTATTTTTGGCGAATCAAATGTCATAATTGATTGGGCAAGAGGTCTCACCAATTTGCAATCACTGAGTTATGATTGTTGGTTGAAAAGGATTGGGCTCATAAAGAATTGTTTTCTTTCTTTATCCTTTAGGCACCTGTATAGGGAGTTCAATTCTGACGCAGAGAACCTATCGAATCTTGTGATAGGAGACTGCCCTAGTATTCTTCACTTATGTAAGTACTCAAACATAATCATGATTACTGAAGGTCACTTTACCTGCTTCTAGTTTCTCCATTCTGGTTTTGCCTTGGACTATTTTAGGTTGTATCTGCATGACAACTCTTCGGAGCCCTGCTATTTTTTGTCTCACAGTTATTTTGTCTTTTTCACATTTTTGCTTTCTACAGGTTGATGGGTAGAATCCCTCTCGTTTATTTTTGGGTATTGTAATGTTTTTCCCAGGGGTTCAATATTGTCTTATATCCTACTTTGAAGGGGATTTTACATGAACAACTATGATGTAATTTTGATTCTTATGGATAACAAATTATACATTTTTTTACAATGAAAAAAAACCATTAATATAGAAAGATCTCACCATGTTTATTTCTATATTTAGAAAAACAATTTAAAAAGCTATATTTTAACAAAATATATAATCTAAATTTCAATAAATTATAACAATATATATAATTTATATTTCAATAAATAGAGATTCCATAATTTTTTCATTTACACCTTGGAAAAAACACAATTTAAAACAACCTATTTTGACAAATATATAATATATATTTTTATGTATAAATTTGTTTCCATTTTTCTTGTTTAACCCGTGCTTTAGGTTGTTTCCATTTTAAACTTCAGATTGAATTGCTTTATGTTGTTTCCTTTTAAAACTTTTGTACACTTTGGATTGAATAGGGAATGTAGAGAACCAACAATGGCAGGCGGGAAATCACAATCACAATCTTTTCATTTCAGCATTTATGGCATTTCCGCTTCTGCAATTTCCTCTCCTCTTTCAATGGCCATGGAATTTCCGCTTGCTGGTCCATGTTCTCATTTTGTGCTTTCAAGATGGATCGTATCTTCTCGTTTGGTGTGTTGTGTCTTTCTTGAATTTGGATGTCGGTGTTTGAATCTCGAGAGTAGGCATCTCTGCTCGCGTCTATTTGTGATAGAGAAAGGTGGTCGCCTCGAGGGAAAATGGATTAGGGGGTTGGATATGATTCTTTCTATGATATTTATTTATGGTCGTACGTCCGTTTTCTCCCCATTTGTCTTTTTTTTCACTTTTGATGCTATGTCTGGAGGGAACAACGTACAAGAACATGCTACGATCTATAATGGCTACGATTTAGAGAGGCTCGTTCCCATCATTATAGCACCAGTGGGTTTCTCCTACAAATATCGCTATTACATCTCCCCCCCTCACTCACCTCACCTTTTCACTTGAGTCCTCTTCTTCTTCTTCTTCTTCCTCCTGTGGGCTCTCTGATTTACACCCTGAGCGCCCTCATAAGGAAGAATTATCTCTGAAAGTCTTTAGAAACCTCGGGAAAACAATACCCAGTTTTCCCTCACTTGCAAAGATATATCTATGTTATGTAGAAGCAATTATAAAATGATTTTTTTTGTAATCATGTGAAATACATAAACATGCATTTGCCTACCTCGGGCAAGGTAAACCAACTCAAGAGTGCTGGGATATTGTGGAATTGAGATGGTGTTGCTTCGAATCATCATTCTGTAGAAGGAAACAGTTGCACACTCTAATTCCTCGTTGTCTTCTATGCTGGGAAACTTAAAGGTTCCACCTTTTTCACAGGTAGGAGTAAGAGAAGCAAATGTAGAACGTTGGGTAGGCTGGATTGAGCTTCCCTGAACTTAAAGAGATTGGTGAAGTCTCGTGAAAAAAAACATTATTTTGGGTTTACGAGTATAGGACAGTCGGAGGTCGGGACTCAGAGTCTCAACTCTCCAATTCTATGCTTCAGTGTCTCCCTAATTTCTATTTCCTCCAGAAGATTATGCAGAGCTAAGCTGTCGACTTGGTTGTCGTGAATTTACAGGTATGTATAGCATTTTAGACTTGTGTAGCATTTTATATGTGGATAAAAGTTAAATGTGTTTCTTGTTGGAGTTCCTTCTAGTTCTATAAATATAAGGGTTTAATATTTTTCCATCCAAAATGTTGTTTGAAATTTGTAATGTATTATGCGATTGCATTTCCGCCAGACTTAGTCTCAAATACTCAATATATGTAACCTTAAAAAACCCATTATTTAAATGAAATTAGAACCAAAATAATGTATACTTTTCATAGTCTAGGACCACAACTTTGTTTGGGCGGAGGAGCAAGAAGAAAGAGCCTTGTATTTGAGTTCTAAATCTGTCAATGTTATTTATATGTCGTGAATTGTAAACATTAGGTTGAAAGAAAGACCAATATTTGAATATAAATGTTTGAATTGTTCCAATTTCCTTAATGATATCCAATAGTTGAAAGGATAAAATATTTAACAATTGACACTGTAAATATTGTAGACTCTGACCCCTTCATTTTCCTGTCAGTCTTCTAATAATGGAAACAAGGAGTACAAAGTGTCTACCAATATATCTAAACAAGGGAATCCCTCGACGGACGTTCATGAATGAGGGACTCAGAGTGCAATGATCTAGCGAAGAACATTATTTCAACATCCTCGTTGTCGCAAACGTGTGTTTATGATTGGTCTTCCTTGTTGACTTTAGTAGAAACTAGACACAACTTGTAGTGATATTTGTTGGAGAATTTAAATTTCTTCCTTATAGTGGACTAATAAATGCTTAACCTTTTCAATAGGGCTGATAAACTCGATATAGATTCGAGGGACTATCCATAATCTACCTAAAATTGGGGATTTTGTTTGATCACTTTGAATTGGGGTATAAACTCGATATACAATATTGGAGGGACTGTCCATAATCCACCTAAAATTGGGGCCTTTGTTTGATCACTTTGATTTGAGCATGTGGGGATGACATGATTCAATTATAAAAATAACTGCTGAATTTAGGGTTAATAAAAAAGTTTCTCCGTGAAAGCATTAGGTATTACATTCTGGGGTTTTTCTTTTAGGTAGGCCCAATCACACTTGACCAATAGAGCCACCATCAAGCTGAATTAATCCTCCATTTGAAGGTCTTTCCAAATTCCAATGCTTTATTTTATCAATGAGCTAACAACCGAGTATTTCATCGGCCCGACGAAATTGTCCCTTATCTATGTTCAATAAACTATATGCTCCAGGGACCAGGAGAGTACATAGTTTACCCCACTAATTCCATGTAAATGTTGAATCACTCTCGATTTTTTCTTATTGCCATTTTTTTTCTATACATTGTTTTTAATAAATAATAAAATTTTGTTGTACAATTAAAGTTTCAAATGAAAAGAATGATTTATTTTTACAGAGTTCAATTTTTCACAACTCTTTAAAGTGAAATGGGACCCTACCCTTCAAATTTAATCCCTGAACTCGAGAACTTAAAACTATCTCTTCGTCACCCCCATCGGATGAGACTCTCTCTTAAATGCTAGTTTCTTTGGACCAAAGCAAGGACCTATAAATACTATTTTCCCCTCTTTAATGTACCATTAACCCACCTCTGCCTCGCCTTAGCATGGCCCGAGAAAGACGACCCAAGAAAGATGAGGGTGATGGTATTCTCTATTCTCTGGAATAATAAATCTATGGAGGATCATAAAGACCTGCCATAGAGAGACAGATATCGCTCATAAGGGCAGGCACATTGGCCTGTGGTATATGAAGTTTAAAGAAACAAACCTTCCAGGAAGAAGGGAAAGGACGCTGGTACGCTTCAAACAGATTTCTTATCTGTAGCGCCTATCTTCGGTATCAGATTCTCAATACAATGTTTGAATTTCAAGCGGAGGCTGAAGGAGCTCACCCCCTAGGCTTCTTTCTGGATTGAATAAAGAGGTATGTGCCCAACACGAACAGTAATATCGATAATGCCAGTATGTTAAAATTATTTTAATTTCACAAAATTCTGAGCTTGCTTCCATCATTTACAAATTATAGAAAACAAGAAAATATGACATCCAGACCAGTCTTGAAAACCCATGAATAACAATATGCAATGCCTCTAATGTGAATGAATCGGCAATTCCTAACCCTGCTAAACAATAATTGGTGATTTGGGCTTTGTGAAAATTAGTCGAATATAAACATAATAGCCAAGTCTTCATGGACCTGGGCAGACTCGCTGACCAATTCCTCTCGGCTTCCATCTCTTGGAAAGCTGCCCTGTTAGGAGATTGTATTCCTTGGGCGATAGAGTTCCAATATGCTTGGATACTTGTTTGTTTTGAAAATCTTTTCTTTCTGTGGAAGGAAAGCAACGAAGTTATCTTAACAAGAAAGAACCTCCCCAATCTTTCACACGGTATGACAGATTTTGATTTGTGTGAGCTTCTCCCTGCAAATTACAATGCACATATATGGAGATGACCCTTCTGAAGCCATTTCTAGAGTTTTAAGTGAGCCCCCCTACAACATGAGCAAGAAACCACCTGGAACTTCACTAACCAGTTAGCACAGTCATGGCGTGGTGATGATAGGCCTCAGTCTCACCACAGGGTTGGCACACATGCTTCTGAAAGGAAAGAATGCAGACACAGTTGGTCTCCTCCTCCTCAGACACAGTTGACCAATTTCCAACATTGGCTTTGGTCATTTCCTAAGTAACCAAACCTCCTAGGCCAACCAATGGAAGCTGGAAGCCAATCATGGTCAAGGATGAGCCACCTGCTACTGGTTGAGGATCAACCCCAAATGATTGTGATGATCCTCCATCAGATTTTGGATTGGTGCCCACTGCCAAATGCTGCTTAATATTGTGTTTATGGTCAGGCATAATGCCTTATATTTCTCCGAGCTTTTGCTTATGCTACTTTGCTACGCAGCTATGAGTCCATGACGGCTGCATGTGCGAACTGCTTTTTTTACATAAAAGCTATGTACATATTATTGATTGGATAGTCAAAAACGCTTCTCCCAAGTGAACCAGCCACAGGAATATATATTTGGCAGCATTCCCTTATTTGGAGCAAAGATAGATAGGGGCCAGCTCGTCCTTCTTCAACCACAGGAATATTCAAGTTTTAAGGAGTGCTTGCAACTTCCAAGTCAGGAGCCAGCCCCGTATCTCTCTTTGCTCCAAATATAGATACGGGGTTGGTACCTGACTTGGAAGTTGCAAGCACTCCTTAAAACTTGAATATTCATGTGTCTGGTGGCACACTCCAAAAGAGGAGTTGGCAGGGAAGATATTCACTATGCAAAGAAAACTCTGAAACCATATCCCACATCTTTGTGCCTTGTCATTTTACCCAAGAAGTTTGGACTCTGGAGTGCTGTTAAGGGATTGACAGGCGGAGAAGGGAAATGGGAAGGACATTCTGTTGAAAAGTCATCCCTAAGTAGAAGACTAGGGTTGGAAGTAGATGGGAGCATCGTGAAAAAAGAAGTGATTTGCTGAGTGGAAGGTAGTCTAGGATGTGGATGTGACTAGAGGATGAGGGAGTGGAGCCAAAGGACCTCTTGCAAGTACAATGCTAGACATCTCTGGTCAAGGCACTTGAATAAACTGTCTAGAGATTGAAGCTCCTTGGAAACACAGTGGAACTATCCTCAGTCTCGGACTCTCAACCTCCTGAAGATGACACATCTGGCAGAAAGATGGCACACATGGCAGATCCTGTCAAATTGGTTAATTTGGTGATCTGTCTCCACCTTAAGTTAATAAGAGCCTGCCTTGAACTGGCACAAAAGAAAACAAAGAGCGTGTACCCAAATTCATTGTGTGTAATGGGGCCAAACAATAGACCCATACCTTAGATCCATGAAGTGTTCGACGTAGAAGGCCATATTCTTACGTAACACACCATGAGGGTTGGTCTAGGTGACTTGCACAAACTATAGATATTATCTCGGATGATCTTGTCCATCTCCTACTTGGTCAGT
Source organism: Pseudotsuga menziesii (assembly GCA_001517045.1). Lineage (NCBI taxonomy): Eukaryota > Viridiplantae > Streptophyta > Pinopsida > Pinales > Pinaceae > Pseudotsuga > Pseudotsuga menziesii. The sequence continues at coordinate 286,668 of LPNX010996669.1, read as the reverse complement.
AAGAGGTGGCTAGGTGCATTAA
>LPNX010996669.1:249819-269254 GCA_001517045.1 Pseudotsuga menziesii | reverse complement strand
CATGGAAAGAATGCCAGTTTAGTTGATCCTATTATGAAATGTAGGAGTCATGAAGGTTTTACAAGTCTATTGAAGAATTCATCCTCTGACACACACAAGAGTTCATCTAAGCTAGGCAGTGGGCACATTGAAACAACAAGAAGTGAAAGGACAGATGCAGCTTCAGTGTCATCTGGTATTGTCTGTGTTGGACTTTCTAAAGATAGATTTCCAATCTCTATCCCTCAAAGCAATAATTATGTAGTTTGTGGATTGATATCTATCATAAATTTGTTTGAATATCATCATTGTCAAGCAATAACAACTTCTTAAAGGGTGCTAGCTCAATGGTAGAGCGCCTGCCTAATTATAGGCAGGAGGTTGGTGGTTCGATTCCTCCGTGCCCTTTCATAAATTTGTGACTACAAAAATGACTAAATTCACATATATACGACTATTAGTAGCTAATTTTCCGTATCTTAGTTGTATTTAGCTTAGTCATTAATATGTTAACATCTAGTAGTTTATTTAGTCGTATGTTTGGTCATTAATGGTTGCAATCAGTGACTAAATCAAAGACTAAATCAATGACTAAATCAGTGACTAAATCATTAACTATCAATGACTATCAGTGACTAAACCAATGACTAAATCATTGACTATCAATGACTAAAACAATGACTAAATCAATGACTAAAGCATTGTCTATCAATGACTAAATCAATGACTAAACCAATGACGACTAAGTCAAGCTATTAATGACTAGTGAAATACGACTAGCTATAAGATAGTGGTAATTTGCTACTATTAGTCACCGATTCAAAAATAGTCGTTTATAGCATGATTTTAGTCATTTTTTTAGTCATTAATTTCTCATTTTCTACTAGTGTGAGTATCAATAGTCTCTAATACTTTGACCATGTCTCTGCTCATGTGGATTCTCTCCACATGGTATCATAGACATTGGCTACCTGATTCATGTTCCATGATTAACTGGTGGGGAATTTATCTGCTATTTTATGTGAAGACACATAAATACTCCCTCTTCAACTATAGGAGTTTTTTTGTACTATACCAAGATTGTCCCAGACAAAGGCTTAATAAGAATGCTATAAATTTTGCTTATATGTGGATATGTACAACGTCTCGGATATAAATGACTAGAAACCTCATAAATATTTCATGATTTTCAACATGATCTATCTAGAGCAACACATGTGATCTTTCCTCGATCACTATACTAGTCAGATTTCATATATATTTAAAATTGTATTTCACTGAACAATACATATCTGAGTCCACATACACTTGTACCAAGTAGGTACTACAACACATGCTTTGTTGTACATGTCTATGTACATACTAGAAAGCATATAAGATATCATATGACCTATGACTAACCAACTATATCTCAACTAACTTGAGATCCTCCAAATATGAAATAAGAATAATAAAATTTCATATTTATCTTCATATGTGTGGCCATGGATTTAGAGTCAATCATACTGAAACTCTTTAGGCTCTTTAACTGCACATTTTCCTTAACTAAGGAAAGGCTTTGTCTAGTGACTTCCAAACCACTGATCATAGGAATCATACCAAGATTCATGAATACATTTCTCATCTTCCTTTTGAATATGAGAATCATGCATGTCTCCTCTTAACATAAGATACATCAACCAGTTTACTAGTTCTCCAGGAGCCAACAAATCTATATACTTCATCTCACCATCAGGATGTAGGAATCATAATTTGGGTCCTCCATCATGAAGACTTATTCTCATCTATGTCTGAAGCTCTTCTTGACACATGAATGTAAATAAGATAATTTAATTTTCTTCAAGAGAATTTACATCTCTCATAATAGGATTAGAGCTTCTATTTTGACTTATTCCTAATACATAGGAACCTCCTGATCTGCTACCAAAAGCTTCTTTCTTCAAGACATCTCTCTCTCTTTAGGATCAACAATCAAAATTACTCTTCATTCAATACATGTCATTTTTACTTGCAGGTCATGGCAATTAGTTTTTCCTTGCAAGCCAAATTCAATCAAGTTATTAGCAACATTGCATAATCTAGTCATTTCATTAAAATGACAAACAACACACACTGACATGCAAAACATTTTAACCAATGTTTCAATATAACCATATCTCGTGAATTTTAATCACATGAATACTTAAATGTATTTGAAGTGGTTCATAAAGTTATGTGTATTTTAAATCAATGTTTCAATATAAACCCATTCATATTTCATGAAATGTTTTGCAGTTCCATATCAGTATTATATTTAGATTTCATTAAGATTTATGTAAACCATTATTCTTCTTAACTTGAGTTTTCTATTTACCAATAAATAGAAAGATTGTAACATATGATTTTAAGTATGTTCATATGATAACATCATTCCTAATCCCAGGAATATAGATTGTAATAAAACAAAATATGACTTTATAGAAGCATATTATAATCAAATAATCATGCATCCCAACATTCATGAATAATCATGCAACTCTATATTCATATATTTATGAACAATCATGCAGCCCAACATTCATATCTCATGAATCAATCATGTAGCTCTATATTCATATCTTATGAAACAATCATGCAGTTCTATATTCATAACTTATAAAATAATCATGCATGATTTATATTCATATCTTATGAAACAATCATGCAACACTATATTCATATCTTATGAAACAATCATTCATCACTATATTCATATATTATGAAACAATCATTCATTCTTTATATTCATATCTTATGAAATTTGTTAGTTGTCAATAAAGGAAATACAATCAACATATATACTCATAATTCCTAATATGAGGAATATGAATCTCTATATGACTGTAATGAAAACATTCAAAAGAATACAGATTTAAATAGCATATGATAAAAAATGCAAGTACTTATTTTTTATTCTTTTGCATGCTCCCTCTTGATCTCTTCTTCCTTGCGGAGGTTACTGGAGTCCCTCAGTGCTGATATCTATGCAAATTTGAGTGCATGCAGGAGGTGGTGAGTCTCTGCAAGGAGAAACTAGATCCCATGCAACCTGGAGTGAATGCTCTTCTTTGGGAAAATCTTCTTCCAACGATCATACTATTCTTCAAATGAGTTCTCAACTCTATTAGGGTCCCATTACACACAAGATCCATTTAAGAAGTATAATACCCAATCCACAAATACTTGGGTTGTTCAACCAATTCATCCAGTTTTTGAAAAATGGTCATCACACTAATTTTGAAAATTTTATCTCCAAACACCTAATCGTATCTCCCAAAAAGATGCGAGTTTTTGAAATCCTCTCATGAATAAGGTAAATCATCCCATTTGGGAAGTGAATTTTCAATGGTTTTGTCTGATTCCTCATGGATTGATCAGAAATGCTCCCCAAAATTTGTCTCCATAAAAGTTACAGGAATGGTGCATATTGACTTGCTCTTGAATTCACCCTGCATTGAAAAAGGATCCTCAATCACTAAGGTCATGTAGGCATCTAGTTCATGCTCCTCAAGAATTCTTAACACCCTTCCCTTCCATGTGTTCAAGTTGGAAGTACCTTCAAGTCATTCTTCCGGTTGGATGGAGATCAATGCCATGGCTCCAACATTTTGCTTGACTCCTCAAGATCATGTAGGCTTTAGTTTTTTGTGCAAACTAAGCTCCTTCATGCCCTATGCTCTGATACCATGTTAATGTTTGAGAAATAATGGATATTATTGAACTTTAAAACTTTTGATAAACAAATCCAGTGCATGTAGATCTCATAAAAAAATCAAGCACAAAAATTAATTAAACTATAGGACACATGATGTACCCTAGAAAAACCATCCAAATACGGAGGATGAAAAACCCATCAAACAATATTTGAGTATGATAAATAATCGGCAATGAATGATTACAACATAATAGAAGATTGCTTGATAAAATATCACAAGAGAATATAGATCATACATAACACTTTTCTAGTCTTTTTAAGTGCATAACACTTTAATAACAAGCCAAATTCAGTCATACAAAGAAGATAGTGAATGGTTGTATTCTTTTGTGCACTAGTCACACTATTAGCGCTGTGAACATTTTTTCATATTCAAACTTGCGCCCTTTATGAATTGGTGCCATTTTGTTCACCGCATAATTACCTCCCACACTGAAGATATGCACCCTCCATTAATTCACAGGCAGTAGCTACCTCTAACTGAGTTGTTAACTGATTGAATTGAATTGAACTGGATGGAACTGCTTGTAACTGAATGTAATTGAACTGAACTGAATGTAAATAAATTGAATTGAATCTAACTGAACTGAATTGAATGTAACTAAATAGAACTGAATGTAACTGAATTGAACTAAATGTAACTGAACTGAACTGAATGTAACTAAATAGAATTGAATGTAACTGAACATAACTGAATGTAACAAGTTCTTCACCATCTGTTTCATATTCAACAAACACATTGCATAAATTAAGGAGTTGATTGATTAATTAACTGAAACTTGTTTATCACAACTAAGACTCAATTTATGTCTTATTAATTCATTTTCGCTTGGAGGCATACATGGGAAATTCAAATTCTCTCTCTATATTTGTGCTCATCTTATTTACCATTAATAAATTATGCATGGTCCATATGCGTTTACTTAATTAATCATGTATATCGTATCAAACCTGATAAGAATTTTTTTGAACCTATGATCATATGTATTACCCCAATTCATATAGTCATATGCTAAAGTAAATAACTCTAGGGGTATCTAATCCCTAAAGGAGACTTGTAGCACCTAGTGAGCATGACTAGCCATACATCACATAGTAAATTCTTGAGACTTAATACAACATAAGTCAGGTGGTATTAATACAACACAAGACCATATCTATTTAAGGAGAACCATATCATAGGGTACCATCTATGAGAAGCATTTGAATTGATATGAAACATGTCCAGACTTTATACAACACTAGTCTCCAACCTCAATACAACATAAGGTCATGATCTTAATAAGAAATAAGATCCCAATACAAGCATCTCTCCCAAATAGGACTTGATACAACACAAGGTCCTAGATTAATACAACATATTCTCTTTAACTTAATACAACATAAGTTCCATGGAAAAGATATCAACCTAATAGGACATAGATTACAGACTTGATACAACATAAGTCTCATGGGAATGACTCCCGATGATGTACTTTCAACAAACATGGATCATGAAGAATCAGTCACATAGATTCCCTTAATATTCTTCAGTCTAAGACTAATCCATATTCCATAGGAAATATTAATCTTCAGGATCATAATCCTACTATTTATTATGTTTGGTCCCAAGATAGAGGGCAAGTCTGATTTTCCTACACCCTTCTTTATTACTCTTACTTTCCATGACAAAATGTTGCAAATTTTCATTTAGATTTCGGTTCTTCCCATAACTTAAATCCTAAAGTGGTCATGGAATCATTAGGACTAAACATCACTAGGCCATACCATGATCTATATTCCTTTAATTCCTAGGTGGTTAAGTGTCTAGGGTTGATAAAGGATTTCGTTGTCAACCTCACTCAACCTCCCGCGAAAAGAATCTTAATGGATATCATAGTTGTTGTTATCCCACCCAAATTGGAATGCTCCTTTCAAGGTCTTTTTCATGTCCCCATATTTTTGGACATAAAAGTGTTGACCATGCCCAACACATTGGGGGGTCAAAGATGCATTAATTACCTCACCTAGGGAATTTTGTCCAAATATTATTTACGAGGCATTAATTAATTAGCCCAGGAGAATGTTGCTAAATAAACATTATTGAGGCATGTATTTAATTTTTATTTATCATCATATGGTGGCTTCGATCCACCTTGGTAATATACATGGTCTTGTACCCATATCATATGATGTAATCAAATATTGTAAAGGAGCTAGTGTTCCAGTATATTGAACATGGAATCCTCAGATATGATTTTGTATATGACATTGATATGTATTTGTTTCAGGTACTTCCTCTGCTTCCTTGGAATTCTGAGTTCTCCAAGACTAATATTGTAATGCATTTCATCCATTGCTTCCCTCTGACATCACATATTAGCGGGCATCTATTATCAGCCAAAATGGCACTTCTCTGTTTGAGTGCTGACATTCACCATGTCAGTACACAAAAGGACAATTTGGATTGAAGTGGCCAAAACACTATAGATGTGCATGAAATTTGATGCATTATCTTCATAACAACCTTATATATTTTTATTCTGAGTTTTGGTATGCATACGCGACTATGTACATTGCAACTTGTGTGTTATACGTGACTATTTGCATTGCAAACCGTGTATAACTTGCATACATGAGTTCCCTTTGAGAAACACGTGTATCATATGTGAGTTGCCTATATTAATACCCACGTATACCTTAATTCAGAATTAAAAAATATAAATCAAGATTATATGAGATTAGCTGGGCCCTAATCCATAACTATCCCAACTGTCTCAACCATCCCAACTATTACAGCTAATTTTACCACACATGGTGGATCACACCTTTATGTCCTTCCCTATCCCTCTACAGACTCTTTAGACCCCATGGACCATTTTTGTACCTTTGATGTTTCCAATATCATCCCTAAAAACATGCATTATTTTCCATATGTGACTTTTAAACCTATTCTCGTGTATATATGTGGATATGACCCTCAAACCCACGTACATTGGGATGTGTGCAAAAGGCCAAATAGTTTTGGAGTTTTCCTTGATGTGGATCCGAGTCGCTTGTCTCTTTTCCTTCCATATGCCTTGAGATTGCTCAGATTTGACCTTCCATTACCCCATTGAAGCACTATATAAGGAACCCTTTGGATACGTTGAAGAGGGAGGAATTGAAGAACAATAAAACTATAGTCCATTGTTGCTAGAGCTTATACTTGAGTCTGCATCCCTTTGTCCCTTAGAGCACTTTGTGTTCTTCCCAAGCTTGACTTTGCTTGTGAGCTTGCTATCGAGAGATGGATGATTGAAGTGGTGGAGGCCTAGGTGCAGGACTCAGTTTCTCCAATTCGCAGACGTGCCGACAGAGGTTATCACTATTGTAATATTTGATTTATATTAATAGAAATATCGTTTCCTATCAAATAATGTGTAGTTAAATGAATATTGAATCCATGGATTCTTTTAAAATCTTATATATTATTTATTATATATGCTAGAGTAGATCTAACACCATTATATAGCATGCTTGTCTTGTTTGATGAATGTTGAGAGAGCAAATTGCTAATACAAGCGAGAGTGGAAAAGCTCAATGGGAATCTACATCAACCATCCGTAATAAGGTATGTTTCGATATCCTTTAGTGTTATATGTTTGGTTTCTCTTGCATATGGGAAATGATTGATTTCTATGGTTACTCTGTCTATTGTGGTACCCCAAGCCATAGGAAGTTTTCTCCGTAACACCAACCTTCGAAACCACTCTATTTCCCAAAGTATAAATAGAGGCCTTGGGGTGGGGCTAATAAAGGAATTTTTGGAGAGAAAAGTTATGCTGGTGGTATATCTTCAGAGTCTTGGAGTAGTAGAACTCAAAGTCCTCAGTTGCAAAGGTGTCCTTGTGTCAAAAGTTGGGTTGTATTCTTACCTATTTCACCTTTTGTCAATAAAGAGAATTCTTCTTCCAATATTGTATTGTTATTATACCATGTATATTGGTTTAATGAATATGTTCAATGATGTTATTAATACGCTTTTCATATAATCTTTGATTTATATATGTATGAGATATTGCTTGAAGAATTGGCTCTTTGCAGATGAAGAGAAAGCATCCCTAGAAGCTTTGGAGAGGATTGGAGTGAGAGAAGAAAAATCTTGGATCAACCATCACAAAATGGGTAAGCCAAGATTTCTTCCTATTCTCATTCCAATTTCTATAAAAGCTGATTATCTGCAAGTATAGTAGTAAGTTGGTAACCCTAGACCCTAGGTTACAAGGGTGAAATGTCCTGAACAAAAAATAGTCAGTATATCCAATTATATATAATGTATAACAGATGATAAATATGTCATTTATATTTATTAGGTCGAAATAATTTTGTCCCTGAAGCTTACCTTATCAGTTTCACATAAAAAGCTTGATTTGTCATTGTAATGGGGGGAATTGATCAATCTACTGCAATAAGGAATAAGAAAAGGTTGTGGGAATGATTTGAAGGGTTTTATATGTTCATTAAAGTTGTATTAGTCTCTTCCATACTTTATATATAGTACATAAGTCAATATGTAACTAATTCTCTGCTTTATTTTGCACCCTAGCTAGAATGCTAGTTTTAAATGACTAGTTTTACCATTTCTGCTATATAATGAGTTCTGTCCACTCAAATCCAGTTTTGTAAGTTCCCGTGGATCAATTAAATACCCAAATTCCTATGCATAACTCCATATCATATTTTATTTTGGTCCATACATTCATTTTATATATTCCATTGCGTAGGGTATCACTATGCCAAAATTGCCTGAAACTACCAATTCTTCCCTAAAACCTCCAGAAAACACTAGATCTATTAGAAAATATCCTAAATAATATTTTATACTGTATTAAGGATGGATAACACCTCTGCACTTTTCCCCAAGCCCTTGGTTGGAAGACGAAAGAAATTTCCCTAGTTTCACGGTTGGGTGACCCAGAAGCGTGGGAGTAAGTTTCCACATAGAGGACTCTAAAAAATGAATGGTACCTGATATAAATGTGTTAGGGGAAAATAATTAAATTTTTTTAACTTACTCTTTTTTTATTCCCACTTCCTACTCTCGTGTCTTCAAATTCCCCTAGCAAAACACCTTGATTTTTCTAGTCGGAAGATGCACTGAGTGGTTATAATTCAATATCAAATTTTTTTATTTAATTTGCAGCATTAGTTAGTGTTCAGGTATGCATATCATACTTCGTAACATTAGAGTGGTATCAGAGCACGTTCCTCCACTCCGGTCGAAAGAAGGCTCTCTATTGACTAACATTGCAGATCATTAAAGGTAGTTCCAGCCATGAGGTTGCTACCAATTATAGAAAAAGACATTGAGCAGTATGAAGAAGAAGAACATGAATATCCCTCATGCAGTACCTTAGGTAGAGGTAGTAGGAATGATTTTGATTATTTCTGGCTCTCAGCTTATAATGAAACTCTTTGGCATAAATCTACAAGCATCCATGGCCAAATGTTCAATGGAATGAACTCTAAGGAACCCTTCCAGTATTCCATGGAATACTATGCCTTGAAGGAAGAGATAAGGGAGGTCTTATATTTTTGAGAGTACTGCACCCTTGAGATACATAATATGTTCAAATATCCATGCTGTGGGAAAAACATGATAAGGATTTCATACATGGTTGATGAAGTGTGCAAGGAAGTGGAGACTAGAAGGCTTCCTCGTGGAGCCAAAAGAGGAGGAAAGAAGGAAGATTCATCAAATCCATCTTCTTGTCCAAGCAGTAAAAGAATGTTTGTATTTTTTCTAAAAAGAGCTTCAAGTTCCTTGAAGAACAAGAGAAATGAATTGGAGACAAAGATCCAAGAGGTGAAGTGCAAATCACCACAAGGTGGTTGCATAAGAGAATATGTTGAAGAGGAATGCACTTCAATTTTCTTGGTGGGTGATATTCATATCACTGCTCAATTTTTTGGCTCATGTATGGGTGGTGAGACATATTTTGGATCAAATACAAAATAGGTACACAAATCAGACTTATAGTCACCTCCTGAGCCAGATAATACAGAAGAAAACAAGGCCACACCGCTCAAGTGTGAACCAGAAAATTTGGTGGAGGAGCAGGCCACCAAAGTATTGTTGGGTGTCATAATGTCTAGATTAATTCACCTAATATTTAATTATCAACCAGGGTTGGTAGGCTTAGAGTTGATACAAAATATATGCAAAGGTAGAGGGTGTCATGTAAATGTTTTAACAAACAAAAGATTGAAAGATATTTCAAAATGAAAAACTCAATCAAAATCCTAAGAATTCAATTATTAAAGTAATTAAACCAAAAAAAAATATTAAACTAAATAATTGACAATTTATTCTATAAGCATATAACTTTAAACTAAAAAAGATACTATCAACAACTAACTTCTCAAATAGGAAACTAGGATGCAAGGAAGACCTAATTAATAATGAAGTAGAAAAATTAATAAAGAAAACTTAATAAGAAGAAACAAGTAGAAAACTTAATAAAAATATCTTTGAATTTTGTCCTACAAGTCTCTTTTAGTAATCACACAATGAAAAGGGAATAATCTGGAAACATGCTAAAGATAACACACACAATACTGAATTTTACATGCAAACGGGTAAATCAATACAAAAGCATAAACACAAAACAATACATTAGTCAAGAGAAATCAAAATCAAAACATAAGATATCTTAACATATATTCAAAGTGAAAGAAATAAGGTAACTATTAATAAACAACCTAAAACACTCTAACTTTAACTTCGATGTTAAATAAAACTATCATCTAACTATCTCAGTCAAAGCACACTTCAAACGTTAAAGAAACAGAACTGAAAACAATCTCAAAACACATTAAAAACACTAAAAATGAAACTATGGATTGAATGACAGACTGAACTGTAGGTCGGAAAGGAGTGGCTAAATGAAAGTTTAAACATGTTGTTTGAATGACAACCTGCACAGTTAAAATGACAAAAATTGACCTAAATGATCTAATCTTCAGTTGAATCCATGCAGATGTAAATCTAGTGCATAAAGACAATAAATAAACCTACTTATTAAGAAATTTTGACAACGAAATAAACTTAAACAAATTCATGAAAATAAATAAATAATTGCATGTTAATAAACAAGCTAAAATTTAAATTGCATAAACTTATAACTTATAATAGAAAGGAAATAAACAGAACTGAATTTAAAAGCAATCTACTCTATCTGCTTGTAAATAAACTGAACAGTAAACTGGAAATAAAATGAATGAAAGCAAATTCAAAAGAAACTATGCACACAATCTAATTATTTAATTCTGGAAATAAAATGCATTACAGGAAAATGAACTAATAAAACAAACTATAAATTAAACTAGCTAAAACAAAAAAGATAAAAGAAATAAACAAGAAAAAGGAAGAAACCTCTAGTTGATGAGGGGCCCTCTCAGCAATCAGGGGTGGTTCCTGGCTAACTTCTACTCAAACAAAATTGTCAACAGCAAAGCATACAACTCTTTATTCAAATGATGGAACAAAAATACAATGTTCTTCTACAAAAATGACTATCTAACAAGTAAAAATGATCAACTCCTAACTCTTGCACAAGAAGGTGTTTATATACAGAGATGAGCAACTCGACCCTTTAGTGGTTGTCTGCTCTCTAAATTTAGTCGATCATATAACTAATCACAGGCCAACGCACAGGATCTTCCCTTCTTCAGCGCGAGTCTGGTTCTTTTCATTGGACAGCGTACGTACAAGCTCCCTCTCCATTGCAAACGGTCTTCAGATGTGGCGCACGACTCCTTCCTTAGTGTAGTAGGTGGAATGGTGGCGAGTAGAGGAGAGTGCACGAGTGATTCTTCTAGAATGTGGGATTAATACATCAACCCAATGTGTGGTCTGTTGGTGAGGTGTCGACAAAGGAGTCTACAAGCTGGTGGATTATCTAGAACATGAGCTTCATTACCCAGACGCGTGGACAACAGGTCGTTTGCATGTTGTTTCACATTTTAATGCTTGAAATCAATTCTCAACAGCGTGCAGTTTGGTTAGCAATCTGGACAGAAAGATGAATAGCGAGCTGGACCATGAGCTGGATATGCTGGATGCAGATCTAGGAAGAACGAAGTGTCTATTTGCTAGTGCGCTTCAAGACTAAAGTTTGTAGTAACATGTTTTAACATCTAGAAAACTACCAACAAGATTCACGCAGCGAGTTGGATGACAAGCTGGACATGGAGATGGACGTGATGTGCACATGGCAAGCTAAATGCGTACTTGTTGTTAATTTGTCCCAAAAAGATTATAAAACCTTGGGCTAAATGATGATCTATGTGACATAAAATATGCAAAAGATAATAAAACATATGTTTAAATGAGTAATCTAATTGTCAAAAATGTTAAACAAATCTAGGATCAACATTCCCCCAAACCGGAGAAATGCCCGGTTCCACTAGGAAAAAAGAAAGATAACAGATCACACTGTCATAGAGAATTTTGAGACGTGAGCCAACAACAGGCATATACATAATTTAGTAAGTTCATAAGGTTTTAAAATTAATTCAACCATGTCCAAAGTAAAACTTTGGATAGGTTGAACATATGACATGAAAAGTATAAATCGCATTTATAATCAAGAAAATTGATCATTTAATAATTTACATGCATGATTGGGTAAGAGGATAAGGTTTTCAATAATGAAATGATAAGAAGAATTTCTAAGCATCCACATGAAGGTAAAAAAATTATTTGCCAAAAAAAAAAATTGGGCTAGCAAATTTTAATTCTAAGTGCTACGATGTTTTTATTCAGATCGTCATTTGGTATTTCATTTGGACCTTCATTCGAACTCCATATAGTTCTCCATATTGATTTTGCTATAAAAATATGCTTCATGCTATAATCAAGTTCCACTGCTTATATTATCCTAAAAACACTTATCATTTGTTACGGATAAATAGATCTATCACAAATAATGGAAAGTAAAAACAATCTAATTTTCCCAATCCTTCCCCCCAAACCAAAGATATGGCGTGTCCTCAAGCCATAGAAGAGAGAAGAATTGATTGTTCCAAAAAAGAAAAATTAAATATTTCTCTTATGTTGTTTATTATTTTGCAAGAAAAAGAACAAAACTAACTAGTAAATGGAAATGATTCAGATATGTAAATTCATGAAAAAGATAACAGTGCTTAGAAAGACCGCTTGAATGATAATAATTTAACCAAAAGAATTCCATAGGAAAAGATAGTCATATATGCCTTATTTTAAAGATATCCTGTCATCACAAAATATTTAAGTGTACCCCAGAGCCTATGAGATTTACAATCTATGGGTCCCGTTTCTAGGATATTTACATCCTAGGTATATGTTAAATTAGATGGCCAGGGTCAAACCCAACTTACAGCCATTCTCAAACGACATGTTAAACAATTGGCCATGACATGCTTATTCATAAATTCTAAAAAAGAAATCTTTATATTATCATTGTTTTACGAACTATGTGCATAGTAGTACATTAACCAGATCACTTTTATCAGGTATTTCCACGCTGCCAACAGCACGGGGGCTTCACTTATTAACCAATATCCTATCATGTTAGTTCATATTGTGGGTTTTAAAATTATTAAAAATTGAACCAATATATTGCAGGTATTGGGGGGATGAGGGGTTTAAGGTGGGGGTGGGTAGGGTGGTTTATAAGGATTGAGGTATAAAAAGGGGTGGGGAGTAGGTTTTAAGTATTGGGAGGGGGTTTCAACAAAAAGAGTTTGGGTCAATATCTCTGGAAATGAAGGGTATTCTTTAATATCCCACGATCGCACGTGCTATGTGAGATGTTCACTAAGTGAAGTCCCTGTGGCCAGCAGGCCTGTTCAGTACCCCGACGGGTTTACCTTGGTACCATGAAAGCATAGTCCCACTGCCGGCGAGCCTGTTTAGTACCCTGACGGGTTTACTTGCATTTATCGAGCTTCCGTGTTTTGAGTTTTTACTTAGCATTGACCCACTGCCAGCAGGCTTGTTCAGTACCCCGGAGTGTTTTCCTTGTATACTGATATTAGATATATGGAATTCGATTGGTACTAGAGCGTGTTAAGTCCTACGAAACACATAATTCAAATTTATTTATTTTTTGGTAAAATAAACTTATAAGTAATTTCATAATGGCCATAACCATAGATCATGTCAAAAGAGAATAACTTAAAGCTATTCTTTAACCTTATAGTCCTTCTTCTTCATAAAAAGTAATGTTACCCACAGACAAAAATTTCACTTACTCTCGAATTACCACCAAAATATATGAGAGACAAGATTTGATAATAAGCATAAAATGAACTAGTAATCCATAGGTGTAAGATGAGAATGTGAAAAATATGATAGTGAAGGTAGGTTTGTCAAGCAACTATTCAAAAAGACAAATCAGAAATATACATGTCTGAATCAAAATACCAAAAACCATATGAATCATAGAAGAGTAGGTTAAGTATGATATACAGAGGGTTATAAATTTTAATTTTCACCATCAGCTGCAAATTTCAAAAGTATCCCCAAGAAAAGTTAAGATACCTAATGAGTGTTTTAACATACTTTCCTTTTCCAAGTAATATTCCATGAGCTTCTTATAGAGATAAAATACTTCTAATCAAATTGCAAAACCACTTATTAGATGATTCCATTTAATCATGAAGACATATATAATAAAAAGAAAAAGAGTCCCTTGTAAACAATCTATTAGAAATTACTCTTATTTATTCGAAGAACACACATATTTACATATATACAAGTGCCAATAAACCAAAATACTTTCAAGGATTAGGAGGAGGAGGAATATTCCCCTTCGACTAATTCCATTTCATTCTACTACAAAACATTCTGTATAAAATCCTGCTTAGATGTCAGTTGATGATAAAGTCTGAGTCTATGTCCATTTACTACAAAGGAAATTTGTGAGCCATCAATCATTTTAATTTTTATTGACCCATTGTCAAAAGTTGTAACTACTTCGTATGGTCCCATCCAACGGGTAGTTAATTTTCCTTTGAAATTTTTAAATCGTGAGTTAAATAGTAGTGCCCAATATCCAGTATTAAATTGATTTTTTTTAATAAATTTATCATGCCATGTCTTTTGTTGATTCTGTATTAGCATGGTTCTTTGGAGTGCATCTTGTCTAATCTCATCTAACTCATTAATCTGCAATATTCGTTGTTTATGTGCTTCATTCAAATTCATGCCTAATTGTTCTTCCATACAAAAGGTTTTAACTTGAAATTCAATAGGTAAAAGGACTTGTTTTCCATACACTAACTCATAGGGGGTATGTCTGATAGTGTTTCTTCATGTTATCTTATAGGCCCATAAAGCCTCTGGGAGTCTATCTGCCCAATCCTTATGATGTAAGTGAATGGTTTTAGTTAAAATGGATTATAATACTTTATTAGTTGATTCTACCTGACCATTAGCCTAAGGGTGATAAGATGAAGATTTGCAATGTCGGATGCCATATTTCATAGTAATTTATTTCATTAATTTAGAAGTAAATTGAGTCCCTTGATTTGTGACAATTTCTCTAGGTACACCCAACCAGGTGAATATTTCTTCATATATGAATTCTACCACTGATTTCTCTGTAGCTCTAAACAAAGCTTTAGCTTCTACCCATTTAGTGACATAGTCCGTGCAAACTAGGATATATTTATTTTTTCGAGACATGGGAGAAATTGGTCCAACAAAATCAAGATCCCATTTCTCAAAGGGTTCAATCATAACTTGGGGTTGTAGGGGCATTTGATCAGATGACGTAGGTCTACCCATTCTTTGGCAACTATCGCATCCTTTGACATATTTGGTAGCATCTTTAAAAATGCTTGGCCAATAATAACTAGAATGCAATACTTTGTATGCCGTCCTCTTATCAGAAAAATGCCATCCACATGGTCCATCATGGCATGCATGGAGGATTTCTATCATTTCATACTCCTGCACGCATCGTTGAATAATAAGATCTGGACCAGTGCGAAAGAGATCGTTATCAACCCAAGAATAATTGGAACTTTGAACTATAATATGATTCTTCTCATGAGGGGAGAAATGGTTTGGTAATTTCCCAGTTGCTAAATAATTGACAATATTTGTGAACCAAGGGGTTTGAACAGATACAACAAATAGATGTTCATCAGGAAAAGTGTCATCAACTAGTTTAGTACCATCTTCATGTTGAATACGGGAAAGGAAATCTGCTACTAGATTTTCTTTACCAGGTTGATCAATGACGATAATGTTCAATTCTTGCAATAAAAGAATCCATCGAGTCACTCTACCATTGGTAATTGGTTTATCCATTAGAAATATAATGGCAGAGTGATCGGTATGCACAAAACTTCATAACCTGTAATGTAATGGTGAAATTTATTAATAGAATAAACTACTGCCAAAAATTCCTTTTCAGTAACATTATAATTTAATTCGGCAGTAGTCAAATTCTTACTAATAAAATAAATGGCATAGGGTGCTTGTCCCTCTTTTTGTCCGAGGACTCCTCCTATGGTCGTATCAGAGGCATCGGTGGATATGTGAAAAGGAAGGGACCAATCGAGACCCCTAAGTATCGGTGCCACCGATAGTTTAGCTTTTAGGATTTCAAAAGCATTTTGATAAGATTCTGTCCATTGAAATTATACGTCCTTTGTAAGAAATTTAAACATTGGTGCAGCTATTTTAGTGAAATTTTCAATAAAGCGGTGGTAATAGCCTGCATGACAAAGAAAGCTTCTAACTTCTTTTTACGTTTTTGGAGGGGGAAGGCCAACAATGACTTCGATCTTAGTAGGATCTACCTTAATTCCTTGGGAGGAAACATGGTGTCCTAAAACTATACCTTATGTCAGTAACATTTTACATTTTTCATGACTAAGAGATAGATTTGTTTCTTGACATCGGATCAAGACCTTCTCGATGTTGTCAAGGGCTTCTTGAAAGGTATTACCATAAGCTGTAAAATCATCCATGTACACCTCCACACAGTCATGTATAAGATCATAAAATATTCCTAAGACTACGCACTAAAAAGTGGCAGGTCCATTACATAGGCCAAATGGAAAAACTCGATAGGAATATGTTCCCCAAGGGCATGTAAAAGTGGTCTTGTCTTGATCTTCAGGTGCTATTAAAATCTGGTTATAACCACCATATCCATCAAGAAAGGAAAAATATTGTTTACCTGACAGGGTATCTAACACTTGATCAATAAAAGGTAAAGGAAAGTAATATTTAAGTGTATCTTTGTTTAGCTCCCTAAAATCAACACAAATGCACCATTTCCCTGTGATTTTGTTTGGGACTACTACTAAAGGAGATACCCATTTACTATTGGAAATAGGATAGACGAAACCAGTAGTAAGGAGTTTTTGTAATTCTTCTTTTACGATATCCTTTAGAGCAGGATTCATCCTCCTCTGCGGCTTCCTTACAGGTGAAATGTTTGGATCCATATAAATATGGTGAATGCAGGTGTCAGGGTGTATACCATTCATATCAGTGTATTCCCATGCAAATGCTCCAACTTTTTTTAAGGACTTTAAGCAAATGTGTTTGTTGGTTTTCACTTAACCCTGTGTTTATATGCATAAAAGTTTCAGTGCCAACCTCGCAAGGTATGGTATAGGGTCCTGTCTACTCTTCAATCGTGAAGACACAATATGTTTTTGTAAACATTGAGAGATCCATATTCTCTTGAAACTTGTCTCCAAAAATCTGATCGAATTGAGCAAAAGACTGAGGGAAATATGTACAGGTTGTTGAAGAAACAAACTGGTTTAATACATTCTCAGTGGTCTGCTCTTGAAGTTCCAAGGACAAATCACTAGGAAGGGAGAGGTCATCAAAGTCTTCATCCCCAAAAGAATAATTTAACCACCATGAATTTTTAGTTATTGGTTGTGCTGGGGGGTATAAAATAAGTCTTTGTGTCGACAACCCATTGGAAATAGTCATCTCTCCATCCCTACATCCTATAAAAGCATTTGCAGTAGCTAAACATGGCCTTCCCAATATAATAGGATTCCCTTTAGAAGGATCCTTTGATTCTACGACCATAAATTTGACAGGGTATTCCCATGAGGCTACTGATACAACAATGTCATCCAGGACTCCAACGGGTTTTATTGTAGTACAATCTGCTAGGTCTAAGATGGAAGGAGTAGGTCGGAGAAATTGTCCTAACTGTAAAACTTCTAAAACTACAGTTGTCATGATGTTAATAGTGGATCCTAAATCGATCAATGTGTTTTATATGGTAGTGTTGTTTATAATTACAGTCACTATTGGGGCTCCTGGGTTTGTATATTTTGCAATACGGGATTGATCTGTCATACATTCAGACATCTCTCCTATAACATGAATTGTGATAGGGTCCTTTTTCTTCTTTCTTGGTCATTTAATACATAGATCCTTTATTACCTTACTATAAATTGGTATGTCTTTGATAGCTTGTAATAGAGGGATTTTAATGCAGATACTCTTTAATTCATTCAAAATGTTGTACTCCGGATGAACTACAGGTTTTTCTATTACTAGTCTCTTTGGAAATTGAGGAACTCTTTGCTTCTGAATAGTTTCTTGTGGAGGATGGGTGTGTACTGGAATCTTTGGAATTTTCACATCCTCCAAAATAGCATCATTCATGGGTTCATTCGAATCCTCTTCTTCTTCATTCGGTCCATGAATGATGACTGACGACTTGGGTTTATCATTCACAACTCTTCCCGATCGTAATTGAATCTCATGTACAGGTACAGTGGAAATAAGATATGATGGAAGAGTTTGCAACTCAATGCTGTTAAGAGATTGAGTTGGTTTTAGTACAAAAATTTACCCCAAAATTTGACACCTTGCATGTTTGAAATTCGACACTTATCTGTCTCCTTTTCGACACATACACCTTTTTTTTTTGTCGATGGCGTGACGTAGGATCTTCGACATGTGACTAATGTGGTTCGAAGATCCAACAGACCATTGTGTCACATATTTGACCGTATTTCCTTCCAAAGTGTCAATCAAAATTGCATAAAGCGTCGAAAATCTGATGGATAGAATGGCGTTACAGTCGGTATTTTTATCCAGAAAGTGTCGGCTAACCGATGCCATCCGACATTGGAAGAGTTGGCCTTCCGATGCAGACCGACACTTGAACCGTCGGTCGTATGATGGGTGGAAGCATCGAAGTCATGCCACGGTTGTCAGATGTGTTTACCGGAGTGTCGGAAGCATATCGAAAAAGCGACACCGGTTGATGGATTTAAAAAAAAATCAAAAGATTAACTAATGAACATTAGAAAGACATATTTAACTAATTAAGATAATTGTTGAAATTCAGGGTTAGGCTAGGATTTGATATAAGATAATTTAAATTTTATACTTTAATGCATAACACAAAACTAAAAAAGAGCTAGATACAGAACAATACTATTGTAATAAATTGAAAACATAATTTTTGTCTCTTTCAACTTTGACACTTCAATGGTCATTATGTTAAAGTTGGTCCTTGAGACACAAATTTTCAATTGCAATGTACATAAACTAAACAATAAGAATAGAAATAGTATCATGTAAAACAAACTAACAACTAAAGAACATTGATAATGAACTATAACAATGTTGGTTTATATCTAGTTTGGATATTCCTTATACTCAGATACTTTTAGGGTAACATATTTTCATTGAAAGGAAAAGTCACCAAAGGATCA
>LPNX010996669.1:200232-246273 GCA_001517045.1 Pseudotsuga menziesii | reverse complement strand
AAGCTGATACATGAAAGTTAGGAGGTAGGGAGAGTATACCTCTATTCTCTTCATTTCAGCTTCTGCTTTTATTTTTTGATTACTTTCTCAGGCTTACAAGAGAACCACATGGCCATGTATTTACCCTACTCTGCCTCCTCCCATGCTGCAACCCAAGCCTCTAGGACATTCAATTTAGCATGTTCCATATCATTAGTCTTGAGTGATTTAGAAGCATCTTGCTCTTAAACTTCTTTACTAGCCCATCCCATGATATTTGAATTTCCCAAATTGTGCACCTAGAGCCATAATTTCCCTTCTAGTGCTCTCATGCACTTGCTTCTCTAATAATTCATGATGGTTTTTTAGGCCCAGTTGAGAATTTTTTACTGACTCCACTGGTGCTACACATCTTCCTAGAGTAGATGGTCATGAATTAATAGGGCTCCTAGTCGAAGGTGTTGTAGCTCTGAGAGGGGTTCCTGTTCTTGAATGCTCTTGGCTTGCAATAGGGGTCATTTCTGTTTACTAGTCCAAGAGCATTCCATGACTACATTGCATACATTTCATATAAAGTGTGTGTATCAAAATATTTAAGGCTCAATTTTCTCAATTTTTTGAAAGAAAAAGACTTAAATAAACTAGCGAGGTATATACCAAACAAATCTTATATAATGGTTTCTTTTTATGCTAATGAAAAATCATCATTTGTATTAAAAAACAAACATCTATGTGGCAAAAAAACCTTCAATTACAAGGCAGTCTTTGAGTTGCACATGTCACATAGTTGTACTGTTTGGTCATATGAACGTGTATGCCTATCCATTTGAAAAATTGTAAAGAAAGTAAACTAAATCAAATAATGACTCCAGCTAGATGCATGTGACCATAAATCCCAATCACACCATAAATCAACACTCTATAGACTTGCTGCATCACAACGAACATAGTCTTTATTCCCTTCTATATTTAGTAACTCTTCATGTATAAACACAAAAAGGGAATCAATTGACCTGTGAATACTAGTGGGAAATATGCTCTACAATGTTGAAAATTTAGAAATTATTTCAAAAGAAAATCAACAAAACATAATTACTCCAATACCTGGATTATGACATCCCACCACTTGACCATGCTATCATCACCTGTTGAAAGTAATGAAGTTTTTCCTATGAAGAATACCTCACAAATCCAATAAATGGAGACATCCATTACAAAACTAGTGGTTAAAGGAAATGTTGATCCTTTGAATAGTTCCTTCCATATTAGCTACAATATGCTATTGAATCATATGCATTACAAGGACGGTGGCATAGAGACTATTGAAATAATATTTCTACAAGTTCCAGTTTGATCGTGAGCTTCCCATTCTTCATAAATGTGTGAAGGATCTAGGGGAACAATAGATGATGGGTGTGGTCTTGTTGAAAAGATTGATTTAAAAGTTAATGAGTGGATCTCACCTGTACATGAAGTGACTCATGGAAAAAGTGTTAGGACTTTGCTTATCAAAATGGATCAAACATGACAAAATTCAACATAGGAAAATAAGGAAATGTAAGACTCTGTGGATTAGATTAGAGTCCATAATCCAACAAACCATGGCAATTTAACAACGCAAAATGAATAAGCATTTGATGAATGCATGGTTAGGTTCATGAAGAGGAATGTAATCCTCAGGATTTATGAAAATATTTTAGATTTGTGACTGTCATGGAGAATATTATGGATACTAAATATAAGGTTTCTCTCATATACCTAAAGTTCTTTTGTGTGGAATCCGAAAACGCCTAAATCTAGCAACATACTTAGTATTGAGCTGACAAAAAGAGATTCCTTTGACATTTTTTACTCGTGCCAATATTTTTAATTTTTGAGCTCATACTTAAATAAATGGATGCATATGCAATTAAATTCTTGTGACAAGAATTGTTTATTGTTTTGATTTTCCGAGTCTTAATCCTAGAGTTCAAGTTTTCCATCCCAAGGCCAGTATTTAGTCCATCACTTCTCTAAGTCATGTCTAGTTCTCAATGTCAATTTGTAATGACAAAAAATAGTATGAATGAATTTAGGTTCCCACATTCAAATTTTAGGGGTCAACTCACTTGAGATCCATCGGTATGTATCATATGAAAATATAGAAAAATGAAGACAAGTCACTTGGTAGAAAAGATATTGAGGAAGAAAAATGTTACACTTTTCAGTTGCATGGATTTGTTGGAGGATTTTGAGGTTCTCATGCATCCCATAAGAGGTGTTATCCCAATGTGATACCATCGTTATCCCATAACCTAAAATGTAATGGAATTTTTTTTAAGGTTATTCAAAGTAAATTTTTGGGGAATCCAACATTCCACCTCAAAACATAGGAGCAAAGAAATCATGGGGTGTAGTTTCTAAGTTAAGTTGGTTCAAGAAGTAGAGTTTAAATGAAAGTTTTTGTTAGTTTGTGAGAGTGGGTATTATTGGGATTGAACCTAACACCCAAGAATGTACACAGGTCTACAATGAAAAATATTTCACGCCGATGCATCAGATCAATATCTAGAACAATGTTGCAAATATCTCCAATTTCTCCCAATATTTCCAAAACTTTATTGAGCTTTAAAGTTTTCTATTGTTCCTGATGTTTTTGGTATTTTTTGTGTTTTTCAGTTCTAAAATTATGCTTTCTGATAGTTTCTAAGTTTTTCAGGTCCAAGTTTATGCCTACTAATATTTTCCCCAGCATTTTCCCTAATATTTCCAATATGTGTATATCTGGGCCGTCAGTGATATATCCCAAGATGAAAATTGCAACATTGATCTGGAAAAATATTTGTAGCTAGGGATGCAATTTGGTAAGGGTGGTTGAAAATTGAAAAATGGGTTTGAAGCCATTTTGGAAAGCATTTATCTTTCAAGAGAAACTAGAGAAAAAAAATCTAAATATGTAGAGAGGTGCACAATGTGAAATACTAAAGCCCTATGACCTTCTTTCTCACCAGAAATGTGTTTCGAGTGCCTCTGTGCACTTCATAAACACTTGTCAGGTTGTTTCAATAGATAGATTTTTCAAAGTAGAATTTTCTTGTTTTGGAACAACTCCAAACTTTTTGGTTTAATGATGAACCTAACAATGTAGAAATGTCAAGGATGTCAAAACACCCTTGCCTAACTTGTAGAACAATTACATAGTCTATATTATTGCCTCTAGTGATTTTTTTTCGCCTCTATGGATGGTAATCATCATCATCAACTAAATGTATGTGTGTGCACATGCATAAATACCCAATACACAGCTCAATCAAACAAAAGAAAACATATTTATACCTTGATTTCTGGATCTTCACACTGTCTTATTATGCTTTACCTTTCAAAACATCATTCAACATACTTCATTTTTTTTCCTGTTGCAATAGTTTCAAGTTAGGACCCATCAAAGATATTTATGTTTGTTTATGAAAATAACAAAAACAATCTAAATAATTACAATTCTATTACAATGTAAATTACAATACTATTCAACTATTCAAGTAAATTAATTGTTAAGAATATATCACCTGATAAAACATGGATAACCAAAAATACTATGTATATAAGGCCATCGATCTAATAAAAACTCCATTTCTTTCCTCTTAACTATGGAAATGTTTCTCAACGATATCTGTAACAAGTTCCAATGGAGGAGTCAAATAGCAATAGTGAAAATTACACAGTAAAAATATAGAAATAGATGTTTTTTAATGTATTCTTCCTTACCATTCATTGAGCTCCTCTCTATTTCGAGAATAATTTAATATTCTCTACTAAACATCACCAACCGCATGAAGGTGGAAGCTCTTATGGCCCATCCCCCACCTCACATCACTCTCAACTCCCCAAACCCAATGCGTATACTTGCAAATAACAATTTATTTCACTATTTCACAAAGCAAATAACAATGCATCTACAATGCAAATCATTTCACTCAATAGTTGAAAAATGCTTTCATTAAATCATTCTTTAAAACATTCATTAAACCATTCAATCACTCAACAGCTGAAAAAACCATTCATTAACTCATTCATTAAAACATTAATTCAGTCAATGGCAGAAAAAAGAATCAGTAAACAATTCAGTAAAGCATCCATTCATAAAAGACTGATTTTGTGCTATGCTTTCAAAATTATATTTCAAATTTACAAAAGGTTTTAGAGGGATGGATTTATAAAATGGCTGTGCGGATATTCCGTGGCCTTGGAGTCCTGTGTTTCCAAAATTTTCCATTCACCCCAGTGCAATGTCAGACCCTTCTTTGAGAGCCTGTCTGCCTCCTTATTTCGCTCCCTGTAAACATGAGTGAAAGATATTGATTCAAAGAATGAGAGAGAATGGGTTGTCTCTTCAAATAATGCATCTAGAGAAGCAGTTCTACATTTATGTATCTTATTCATCCAGTTTATAACCACCATTGAGTCACCATATACTTGTAACTTCCTGCAATTTCTTTCATTGGCAAAACAGAGAAGTAATTTCAATGTCATGAGTTCTGCATAGCTGTTGGTTCCAGTTCTTAGGCTGAAAGAAATTTGAAAAAAATGACTTTGATTTAGATATAAGCATGCACCTCTTGAGTTTGTGCACCGAATGCTTGTTTTCTTCCATCCAATTTCTAGACCTCTAGAGTGGCCGATGGCACTTTCCGCTGTGAAAGAGTATTGCAAAAGAAGTGATGTTAAACTAGTTTCAACTTCCAGCTCTGGACCCATTGTTTCTTGTGGAAGGATGACTTCTGGTGATAGAACCTCCATCATCCTTTTTAGGGCAATTTTTTTCCGGGTGCTTGCCAAACCCCTGCAGTTTAGGGAGACAAATTTCATTTGGGCACCCCATTTGGGGTTTGCACTGCTCTAAGTGCCCCGAAAATGGTTGTTTGTCTGCCACTTGCCTGATCCCTGAGTGCCATGGTCTGGGTTGTAGAGAGGTGACATGGTCTTCCTCTCCCTTTCCCTTTGGATGTGATCCTGGCATTTACCCCTAGTCCTTTTGTAGGGATTTTTGGTTATTGAGGGATTCGAACATCCCTTGAACGAAGGTGGAAATGGATAGAGGAGGACTGAGGGGGTGAGTCATTTTTTATGGTGGAAGGGGAGGCTGCCTGGTTTGAATTGGAAGTACTTTTGAATGCGGGGGAGGAGGTGCCATTTTTGGGGGGAGGGGGACTATTTGTGATAGGGGTAGGAAAATATTTTTCCTCAATCAAAGATAAATTATTCAATTGATTGCTAAGGGAAGAAGTGTTCATACCCAGTGGGGGAGATGCGATCGGACGTTGTTTCATCTGTTGAGGAGGCCCTTCTGCTGCTACTGCTCTCGCTCTTTCAGGTTGATCCAATGGTTGTTCTGTGCCCTCTGACCTGAGAGGATTTTCATCTGAAGCTGTGTTTGGATCAGTGTCTTTGGAGCTCAAGGCCTCTATTCGCCTAATCCAATTCCTTCTTCCAGTTGTTGAGGGAACAAAGTTTGGGTAGTTTCTTTCCAAATTTATTGTTTCATGAAATTTGAGGCATCGAAATGGGATCCCTTCATAGTCCAATAGCTGTATTTTTTGCTTGTTTTTCCATACAAAATTAAAGGCTTCAGGAAAACTGGTTCTGATGTTCAAAGAGACTAGGATCCTGGCTACCTTTTTGGTTTTCGTCTGCTGAAATGAGAGGTCCGCTTCAATGAAATTCCCTAGCTCATTCCCGAATTTCACTAAGCCAGGACGGGTTCCATATTTCCAATGGTAGTCCTAGCAGGCGAACCCAGACTGGTATTGTATCAAGTTGCTCTGTTTCCGCATCAAATAAGGGGGTCCACTGCTTTAGCTAAAACGGGGTTTTCCCATATGTCTAGACTCTACTGCATATGAGGTATGCATCCTCTCTGCATATGAACTGGAAGCTGAACCATCCCTTTGCAAGTGAATTAATAACCGAGCCTTCACCTTGAATCCATGTCCAATTTTTCTTGGCCCATTCCTTCATTTTCCCTAGGGTGGGTTTTCTTCCTCTGATTTTCCTGATTAGGGTTAATCCGTCCATCTCTAGTGCTTCTTCCATGGTGCACCAAACTCCACAAAATACATTAAAATATCTTCTAGAGAGATTTAAACACTGATTATTTCATTTCCTGGAGTTCATTTGGGTGCCTTCGTCCTCCGGGGTGGAGTTCCCATTCGAGATTCCATGCAATTGTTCGGTGGCTTCTCCTGTACGTGCTCCTGGTGACACCGAAGGATCGATTTCCATGTTTGGGTTTCCTTGTGGTTCTGCCTAGGGAAGTTCAATGAAAATGGTTGCTACAGCTCTGCTCGGAGGTTGGAATAATGAGTACAGGCCTCCTCTTAAGTCTGGGTTCAATGGTCATGCTTTGAACACACCTAGCAGCTCTTCATCTGGCAAAGAAACCGGAACCCTGCTCTCACTTCCAGCTATCAAATTTTCCAACGTGTTCTGCACTGTGTCTAGGGATAGTATACTGGTAATTTTCGGTGAGTAGAAGATGTTGAGCTCTTGCTTCCATGGGTCAACAGAGTTGTTTACCATGTCTACCGGACCTACTCCCAAATTCACAAAAACCTCCAAATTGAACTGACTGTCCAAAATGAAAACAAGTCATTTCTTATTATATAGTATTATATATTATATATTTCTATTTTATAAATAGTCCGTCAGATCTCTGATGTATCGGTGTCAGATATTCACTAGTTTTGCTTTCGCAGACATCGACAAACCACCCTGGAAGTGTTGGTTCCCCGTCGGATAACTGCCAGTGTTGCTTTTGAAAACATCAAAGATCTGACCCTGGTAGTGTCGGTTCCCCGACACTACCAATGTCAGAAATTCGACTCACGAGTGTCGGATATTCGATGAATCAATAAATATTCTGATATCAACATTCTGATGATTGATTGCTTTCTGACACATCCGTGTGAAATGTCAGATGACATCGGATTCTAACATCAGAATTTAGGTTCAAATCCTATTGTGTTTATTATTAGGGTTAGGTATCGGTTGTGCAGGTAAAATAATGTCAGTCGAGGAGGATTTGTGTTCTGGAAATGATGAGGTTGTTGTGTGATAAAAGGAACTGGAGGTATAAATCCAGGAGAAATTTGTTGGATATTTGTTTGATGCTGAGGATAAGGATGATTAGGTGTAGGGACAAGTTGTGATTGAGGATATGGTTGTCCTCTCCATCCTTGTGATCAATATTGCTATTGTGGAAATTGAGGAGGAGGGTACTGGGGTGGAAAATTCTACCAACTTGAATTGTTCCATTGTTGATGTGGTTGCTATGGAGGATAATAGAGTGGAGGTTGTGGTGTAAAGCTCTGATATGCTGGTTGATCTCTAGGTTGCTAAGGAGGCCTCCTAAATGTTTGTTTTGAAATTCTCCAATAGGTTTCCTAACTCTACTCTTGTAACTCCACCTGAACTAGGAATATTCCCTCTTATATTTATACTATAAGGCTCTCGAAAGTTTTTCCCAACTTTCCCCCTACTTCTAGAATAATTTTTACACATCTCACTGATTTGTGCAAAGGTTTTGTGAGAGATATCGCCAGTTGCCATGAGATTAAGAATTTCTAACAAGTCCTCAGAGATCCCCTTAAGAAAAAGTGTATGTTTTGCATCTTCTCGAAGGTCATTATATTTTGATTTATGTAATGTATAAATGAACCTTTAGAGATAATCTTCTAGGAACTCGTCTTCAAGTTCTTGTATATTGAATATATCATGTCGAGAGTCCTTAGGTTTTAAATACTCTTGATATTTTTGCAAGAAGGAGGTTTTGATATCATCCCAAGTCCTGATAGTGAATTCACCTAATCCCATGAACCATCTCAAGGAGGAATCTTTTAGTGTAGCAGGAAAGAGTTTTAATTTATGAGCGTCTTGTAGATAATTATAGATCCTACAAATGATATTGAAATTGAACAAGAATGTGTCCGGGTCCTCATTATTTTTTCCATAAAATGTAGGTAAGGAGGGAGGAGGGATGTTCTTCATAGTTACATCCTATATAGTGTCTAAAATAGGGAACCCAAAGGTACACTTAGTTCGATTTTCCCCTTCTCCTTATTCATTTCTAACTTCATCATGATCTTCGTTCTCTTCCCGTCTCTCCATGTAGGCTGGGTTTTTAACGTAAATATACCTTGGGGGATCCCTTCGAGGTGATAATGGGGTGTCCAAACGTTCTTGTTCAGGAGAGATATTCCTCTGATCAACCGTGTTTTTATTGAATCCTATAGGGATAGTAGGTTCTACTGTGGATGTTTCAATTTGTGAGATAATTGGATCTACATAGCTTCCAAAGAGAGCTTTTATTTGGGTAGGATCAACAAAGTCAACGAAATTCAGATCCCCTACTAGTGAAAAAGTTGTATTATTCGGATTCAAGACTAATGGAGGTTTAGAGGTTTCTAGTGGCTGATCCTCTTCAACTTCCTCAAGAATGAGGTCCTTAGGACCTCTTTCCAAGGTTCCTTCTCCTTCTATGGCTTCCCCGGTAAGAGAGTCTCCTTAGGTTTCAGGGTAGAACTACTTCCTATAGGCATCTTTTGATACCTTCCTGATGAGTTAGTAGTTGGGGAATTACGTCCCCTACGGTAGTTAGTAGGGATTTCAATAAGTTTTTCGGTCTTGACAAATATACCCTGAGGATTTCAAAGTCTGCTCATGAAAAAAATTAAACTAAAGAAAACCTATGCTACTACTGTTGCTGGATTTGGGGGCATCTGTTATAACAGCTACACAAGTTCTTACCTCTTGTCTTACTGCTCCCCCGCCATCAGCCTATTGCTAAGCTTCATACAGAATTTTATCTATTCTACCTTACAGACCAACTCCCTGACAATGGTGCCAAAATGTTGGGTGTTATAACGTCTAGATTAATTCACCTAATATTGAATTATCGACTAGGGTTGGTAGGCTTAGAGTTGATACAAAATAAATATTTTAACAAGCAAAAGATCGAAATATATTTCAAAATGAAAAACTAAGTCAAACTCCTAGGAATTCAATTATTAAAGTAATTAAACCGGAACAAAATATTAAACTAAATAATTGACAATTTATTCTATAAGAAAATAAATTTAAACTGAAAAACATACTATCAACAACTAACTTTTCAAATAGGAAACTAGGATGCAAGGAAGACCTAATTAGTAAGCAAGTAAAAAACTTAATAAGAAGAAACAAGTAGAAAACTTAATAAAAATATCTTTGAATTATGTCCTATGAGTCTCTTTCAGTAATCACACAACAAAAAGGGAATAATCTAGAAACATGCTAAAGATAACACACACAATACTGAATTTTACATGCAAACGGGTAAATCAATACAAAAGCATAAACACAAAACAATACATTAGTCAAGAGAAATCAGAAACAAATTCAAGAAACAAAACATAAGATATCTTATGACATATTCAAAGTGAAAAGAAATAAGGTAACTCTTAATAAACAACCTAAAACACTCTAACTTTAACTTTGATGTTAAATAAAACTAAAATCTAACTATCTCAGTCAAATCACACTTCAAACATTAAAGAAACAGAACTGAAAACAATCCCAAAACACATTAAAAACACTAAAAATGAAACTATGGACTAAATGACAGACTGAACTGTAGGTCTGAAAGGAGTGGCTGAATGATAGTTTAAACAGGTTGTCTGAATGACAGTATGCACAGTTAAAATGACAAAAATTAACCTAAATGATCTAATCTTCAGCTGAATCCATGCAGATGTAAATCTAATGCATAAATACAATAAGTAAACCTATTTATTAAGCAAATTTGACAGCGAAATAAACTTAAACAAATTCATGAAAATAAAGAAATCATTGCATGTTAATAAACAAACTGAAATTTAAATTGCTTAAACTTATAACTTATAACAGAAAGGAAATAAATAGAACTGAATTTAAAAGCAATCTATTCTATCTGCTTGTAAATAAACTGAACAGTAAACTGGAAATAAAATGAGTGAAAGCATATTCAAAAGAATCTATGAGCACAATCTAATTATTTAATTCTGGAAATAAAATGCATTACAGGAAAATGAACCGATAAAACAAACTGTAAATTAAACTAGCTAAAACAGAAAAGATAAAAGAAATAAACAAGAAAAAAGAAGAAACCTATGGTTGATGAGGGGCCCTCTCAGCAATCAGGGGTGGTTCCTGGATAACTTCTACTCAAACATAATTGTCAACAACAAAGCATACAACTCTTTATTCAAATGATGGAACAGAAATACAATGTTCTTCTCCAAAAATGACTGTCTAACAAGTAAAAATGATAAACTCCTAACTCTTGCACAAGAAGGTGTTTATATACAGCGTTTACAGCGATGAGCAAGTCGACCTGTAGTGATCGACCGCTCTCTAAATTTAGTCGATCGTAAAGGCATATAACTAATCACAGGCCAATGCACAGGATCTTCCCTTCTTCAGCGCGAGTCTAGTTATTTTTATTGGACAGTGTATGCACAAGCTCCTTCTCCATTGCAAATGGTCTTCAGATGTGGCGCATGTCTCCTTCATTTGCGCAACAGGTGGACTGGTGGCGAGCAGAGTAGAGCGCACGAGCAAGTCTTCTAGAACGCGGGCTTAATACATCAACCCAATGCGTGGTATATTGTTGAGGTGTTGACAAAGGAGGCTGCAAGCTGGTGGATTATCTAGAACGTGAGCTTCATTACCCAGATGCGTGGACAACATGTCGTTTGCAGGTTGTTTCACATTTTAATGCCTGAAATCAATTCTCAATAGTGCGCAGTCTGGTTAGCGATCTGGACAAAAAGCTAAATAGCGAGATGGACCATGAGCTGGATATGCTAGGCACAGATCTAGGATGAACGAAGTGTCTATTTGCTGGTGCGCTTCAAGACTAGAGTCTGTAGTAACATGTTTTAACATCTGATGAACTACCAATGAGTTTTGTGCAGCAAGTTGGATGACAAGCTGGACATCGAACTGGACGTGCTGTGCGCATGGAAATATGAATGTTTTTAATTTGTCCCAAAAATATTATAAAACCTTGAGCTAAATGATGATCTACGTGACATAAAATATGCAAAAAGATAATAAAACATATGTTTAAATGAGTAATTTAATTGTAAAAAATGATAACAAATCTAGGATCAACAAGTATCTATATAGAAAGATGATAAGGTGAATAAAATGAATGATAAAAGTTTCTATTTTTGTAGCAGCCATGTACACCTACAACCATCTGATCCATGGGAGGATGGAAAGACTTCACTTGCATATGAGGACTGGAAGATGAAGGACAATTGTGAGGGAGATGAATTTACTCCTAGTCTCTCTGTTGGTGAACAAAAAATTGGTGCAAAGCAAGGTGATGTTGTCAATCGTGATAAGTTATCTTTTGTATCAGATCTAAAAGAAGAACAAATATCAGATCTGAAGTCATCATATGAACTCCCTAAGGAAGTGGAATACAAGCCCCCACCGGTTGGGTGTGAACTAGGAAATTTGAAGGAGAAAAAAATGATGCAAAGGGATGGATACAATTCAGAATTTTGGACTCTCTTGCAGAATGATGAAGCTGAAATTACAAGTCATGAGATTCTTTTTTTATTTTTGTATAGATCACATGTCATTCCAGCCTTCAGAGATACCCTGCACTTCACACCATGGAAGTGATTTTGCAGAAAATTCAAAGACTGACTTGAATGATGAGAATGAGTTTTGTGTTGTGGATCCATGCAACAAGAAAATTAGTATTATATGTCAAGTGTTAGAGGAAGAAACATTGGTGGAGTATCTTCTTTGTGAGCCACATCATCTGAGTGGACCACTTAAGGAGGATAGAGAAAATTTTATGGCAGCCATGAACAAGCTTGCTGACATCAATGCCTTAGTGGCAAGATGTTGTTGGAAAGCTTATGGAGGAGAGATGGAAGGAGAATCCTTTCTGGAGGAGTGCATAGCACTAAAATAATGCATGGCCAATATGAAGGAGAGATATGTGAACTTAATATCTTATAGAGATAATCTCTTCATGGTGGTTGAAATGTACCACAGTGCACTCAAGAAGGATGAAGAAGAATATTACAAGCTCAATAATAAGTTGGATATCACCAGTGACTTATTGAAGAGCACACAAAGATCCCTTAAAGAGTCCAAGTTGCATATCTATCAAATTTAAAAGGAGTTGAAGGTGTCACACCTTTCATCCTACACAGAAGGAAATGTCTTGGGTATAATGGAGGAAACTCATGTGGAGGATAGCCACGAGGAAGGAGCAGATTTGCAGATGCTTGTGAAATTCTATGAGGAATAAAATATTGGCCAAGAACTCATTGAGTTTGAGAGGAAGGATGAAGTGTTATTATCTACCATAAAGATGGATGATCACATTCCTTATGGATCAGAAAATAAAATTCCTTATTCACCCATTGATTGGGTGGATATAGACACCTTTGGAGTGAAGAATGTGGGAGGTGAAGAATTTAGTTTCTGCAATAAAATTTTGTTGTGACTAACATTGTATTGACATGTGGGAAGCCACAAAGATTTAGTTTGCAGCCACTGGATACTTTCCATACACATGCACATGAGGTGCATTATGATTTTGTTGTGCTTGAGGACTGTGTAGACAAGTTTGATGAGAACCAAGCACTTGGTATTTTCTAGAAAAAACTGGAATTGTTTTCCGGAAAGAATCTCTTCCCCATGGGAGATTCATATGAGGATGAAGATGGGGCATCCATAAGTTGGGTGGATAAGTATTGCAGAGATATGATTCACATTTTTACCCACACTTCTATTTCAGCCTCATCAAGTGAGAATGAAAATTGGGAGAAGGAATTTTCCTTATTGGTGCAACAAGAAGAGCTGGAGGATTTCCTAGGTGTTAATGATGAATTGCGGAATGCACCATCACCCTCCCATCAGCCACATAGGAACATATTGATGTCACTTGATTCCATTCAACCACATGTGGTCTAGGTGGAAGATTACATGTCACAAATGGAGTATTCTTGCAGAAAATTTTATGCACATGATCAGTGGAAGGCAGATAAGCAAGCAAACTGCCAAGATAATTTGTTGAGGAAAATATCTTGCATAAGGTGGTATTTGTGGAGGAAATAGACACAGTTGGATAGATTCTTTCATCCTTTGACTAGTGGCAGAGAGTTGAGCCATTGGAAGTGTTCACATGGACCTTTTGGTAGGAGTGTCAGTACCTTCTCAGGTTGGATGAGAGGACGCTTATCTGTATTTCTTGCTTGCATTCTTGGAGAAAATAGTGATACATCCTCTTATTGTTAGAAATTGGGGAATATATGGTTGTGGGAGGATGCCCAAAATTGTCTTGGGACCTGGGACTCACACCCATGTCATTGCAGCAACATAATTGTGAGATTCAATGTTGATGTGCATCAAGCACATAAGGAACTTTATATTAGGTGGAGAAATCACACAAATTTCTAATTTTTAGTGCAGTGGTATGATTCCCACATCATGAATATCATTTCCTGTGATGATAAATTTTTATGGTGGATACTAATGTTTGGATACTTACAATTGAGGAAATGGGATCTAGGAATAATTTTGTCTGATAAGTGGTGTTGGAAGACATTCTCACTAAAGGGAGTGCAATGCAAGCAATGGGACCTTGGAATTGCTTGTTTTTTGAGAAACTTTACATGCTAGCTTGATGAAGCAAGCCAACGTTTTTTTGAACATGAGTTAATGCGCCAGTTCTCCTACATGGTGGAAAAATTTGTAGCACTCTGGAGTGCTTCTGCTTGAGGACAAGCATATTTGGGAGGGGAGGAATTTCATGTCCCCACATTTTTTGACATAAAATTGTTGAGCATGCCCAACACATTGGGGGGTCAAAGATGCATTAATTACCTCACCTAGGGAATTTTGTCCAAATATTATTTATGAGGCATTAATTAATTAGACTAGGAGAATGTTGCTAAATAAAAATTATTGAGACATGTATTTAATTTTTATTTATCATTAATATTTATTGTGCAAATAACATGTGGAATTGAGCTTTCCATGTCAAGCACAATTGGCAAGCCAACTTGCCAAGGGAGGAGATTAAGAAAGTGGATGTAACACCCTGGTTTTGACCCCGTTGCATTAATATATATTATGTATATATTGTAATTAATCATGGTGTGGAGCTAAAGGCAAAATCTCCACCATCAATTTACCATTTTATGTTCCGGCAATTAAAATCATTTGCCGAAGGTATATTTCATGCTAGCCGGCACATTATAATTTTTGGCGTCATGTAAATATGCATTTTAATTAAAAACCCCAACCAGCTATGTCTATGCAACAAGTAATGAGATGGGGGCATGATTTTCCTAAGGAATAGAGAGGGAAAATATTTAAACCTTTGGGC
Organism: Pseudotsuga menziesii; assembly: GCA_001517045.1. Classification (NCBI taxonomy): domain Eukaryota; kingdom Viridiplantae; phylum Streptophyta; class Pinopsida; order Pinales; family Pinaceae; genus Pseudotsuga; species Pseudotsuga menziesii. Next base: position 231,881 of record LPNX010996669.1, on the reverse strand, counting down.
CACTAGGGAAAATCCAAATGTCAAAGGGAGAACCCATCAATCAGTCAACTACCCATTTTGTCTTTTTCCCCAATCATTAAATTCTACCAGAATGTGGTTGAGTTATTTATTGCATGGGAATGGGAAGAGTATGGGCAGCAATTTCGAATTTGGGAAAAACCATTTTTGGGGAAAATCAGTTTTGACTTCTGGGGAAAGTAAACAACCAAAAAGGCATGCCATTTGCCCATACACCTACATTCTTCATTTTGCTCATGCATGGAAGCTTAGGAGCTGTTTTTACCTCCACGATTTTGTTGGTTGGGTGTTCTTCCTTCACGATTTGGGCTCTTGGGAATTTTTATCATTATCATTCACCCACATTGGGGCTCCCTCAAGTGGCTAGGCATTTCCTGAATGTGAAATCCATGATTTTGGATTGCTCTATATTACTTCCTCACGTGGACATACATTCTTCATTTTCCTGGTGGATGAGAATTTCGTTTTTGTGATGTTCTTGCGGTTGGGTTTCTTCCCCAACGTTTTCTGTTGCATTTCCCTAACGGTTGTCAAGATGAAAATCATTTTTGTGTTTCCCAACATTGTAATTATTGTGTATGTTATTCGTTTTTGGCCACGTTAGGGCCAAAACGCCCCTGGGATATGTTTTGTTGTTAGTGGGTTGTTCTTACCCTCCATGGAAATTAATTCTATGGCCAAATTGTTTTCCTAAACCCATGAATGGTGTATATTGTTGTGTGTGCAATTGGTCTTTGGACTGTGTAGAAGTGGGAAGGAGTTTGCTTGACAAACCTAGTGTTTTGTAGGAGCCTCATAGACAGAACTAGAGGGTTGGCTCTCTTCTCTACACCCCCTGAATAACACCGGAAGGGAATTCATGGACTGGGGGACTGTGCAGCAAAGAAGGGAATGATTCCTTGTGTTGGGTGTGTGTGGATGTCTTAGGATTCAAGCTAATTCTGGTGTAGGCATCCTTAGCTCTTCAATGAGCCCACTAGCTCAGCAGACAATGCTTCCATCTCCTGATGATTTGATAAACCCAAACATGGCTTTGGCTTGACTGAGTTTGACATATCTTTGGCTATGTGTGAGTCTACTTAGTTTCCTTTTCCTTGGGGAAATCATCCCTAGCTCGGGGGTGGAAGTGTTGCTGAGAGATTAAGGAGCACACTGGCCTATGGTTGGGTGGAATGTTGCAGCGGCATAGCTAGTTGCGGGGAGCTTCATTCGAAGATAAGTATTCTTGTGTGATTACTCATGCAACTGTATTGTTTATGTGAATTATTATGAACATTATAAAATGTGTTGAATGCTTGAATTAAATGTAATTGCTTCTGCTGAATGTTAATTCTTTATGCATCTTTGTATCTTGATTCAATGCATTTTATTTTACATTTTATGGGGCTAAATACCCGGGTAGATAGCAGTATTGGGTAGCATACTCTTCGCCAGTCGTAGGGTCGAGAACGTTACAGTGTGGTATCAGAGCACACATTCCAGCATGGGCCTCAATGATCCATGAAGAAGCAATGACAGAGGCAAGGTTACCCTCTGCCCAATTGAGGAAAATGAGAAAAAAACAGAAAAATTTCAATTTTTTTTTTCTAAGTGTGGAAAATGTCGGATGACTTAGGTTGAAGTCCATCTAATACATCGGATGACTTAGGCTAAAGCTCATCTGATACGTCGGATGACTAGAGCTGATTCCATCCGATAAAGAACCCTAGTGAGGAGGAAATTTTGAAAAATTTTCTAAGTGTCAAAATCATCGGAAGACGTTTGCTGAAGCCAGCCGATATGTCGGCTCAGTTAGCCGAAGGGCTGTCGATGACGCCAGAGGAGAAAATATGAAGGGAACCAAAGGTATCGGCTGGGAGTAGCCAAAGGTATCGGTTGGGTGGAGCCGATGGCCTTGGCTGGGGTGAGCCGAGACACAGCCGACAAGGAAACCAGAGAGAAAAAATTTTGAAAATTTTTCGAAGTGTTAAAATTATCGGAAGACGTTCATTGAAGCGGAGCCGAGGTGTCGGCAAGGCTCGTAGGAAGGGAGCTGACGCGACAGTGAAAATAAGAATAAGAGAAGAAAAATTCACAAATTTTTCTAATTAGAGGAAATCTTGGAAAAAAATAGAAGATCGGTTAGCCGATGCATGGGAAGATAGAGGAAGATCGAGCTGATGCGTCGGAAGACAGAGGAAGATCGAGCCGATGTGCGTTGAAAGATAGAGAAAGATCGACTCGAGGCATTGAAAAAGAATAAAATATCGGTCAGTCGATGCATCAGATGACAGATAAATATTGATTCGATGTGCATCGAAAGACAAATGAATATCGATTTGCCGAGGTGTTAGAAGAGTTATCAACTAGTGACCTGATATATTGGATGGCTAGTTGGGAAGGGATCATATCAAATGAAGACAAAAAAATATGAGTTTTTTCTGTGGGAAAAGCAGATTTTCAGTAGTTTTTCAATGGATTTACAGGGCTGAAAAAGGGAGAAAAATGGCAGCGATCTTATGCGCCAGATTGCGTGAAAATCAAATATTTACAACAAAAAAAAATGAGGGCATTCCCCTAAGACCATCGTTCTTGGTGAAAAGAAAATTTTGTGTTTTGACAAAGTTGTCAATATAGTATTTTCCAATGCAGGTAAGTAATTATAAACTCATGATATTGTTATGCATCTAACAGTTGTGTTTATTAACACATTATGCAGAGCTATAGTCACCTTCAGAGTCCGCATCCGCATCGAGCAATTTTCAAAAATTCGTTCTTGGTTGGGCCAAGATGACAATCGATGACATGAATGATGCAAAAGATCCCTATGAATTCGAGGAAGATGCTATGGGAGAAAATTTCAGAGTTGGAAATGATGAGACAGAGTCCAATAGGAGAAGATTTCAAGATACTCCCCCATATTTTGCAGCCACCATGAGGACCCCAAGGGTGGATTTGCAAAGTTGCAGAGAAGACAATGAAAGGATGCTTAAGGCTCAAGAAGATCAAAATCAGATAAATGCAACTATACTGCAGAGTTTGATAGACATCCAGGGATAGAAAAACTATGGGCATCAGACAACTAATGCAAAAAGAAGCAAAAGTAGCGCCAGGGGAGATTCCCCGTAAAAGGTCCCATGTCTTCAGGAGGGATTCTAGGGACATAAGGAATACTTCAGAATGGACTACCAGTGGGTCATCTGATTCTGAAAAACTCGGTGGCAATTCAATCTCTCCATCTCACAGGAATAAGAGGAGGAGACGTTACAAGAATAATTCACGAGATGAATTAAAAAAGGCAAGGCCTCCTACTTTTAATGGTGAGGTCAAGACTGGTCAAGAAGTTGAGGCTTGGCTTCTTGGGATGAGGAAGTATTTCCAAGTCCAAGACTATTCTGGAAATATGAAAGAAAGGGTAGCTATATTCAATTTGACTGGGAGGGCATCCATATGGTGGGAACACCATAGACATGTAAAGAAGGTTAATGAAAGAAGAATTGTGTAGAAACATCTCAAGAAGTATTTCAAGCAGAAGTACCTCTCTGACAGGTACTATGATGATAAGATTAAATAATTCCATGAGCTGAGATTGGGATAGTAGACTATGGAAGAGTATGCAAGCAAGTTCTTGGAGCTATTTAGGTATGTTAGGTATATAAAAGATGAGAAGTTGAATATCTAGTGTTTCCTGAGTGGCTTGCCTCAGTCTTACAAAGACATAATCGAGTTTTACGAACCTAGAACTCTTGAAGAAGCAATAAGGAAGGCTAATTATTGCTACGAGCAAAGAAAAGGTAAACCTAATTACCATAAGACATGGAAGGACAAGAAGAATGAGAAGTTTGACCAAAGGAAGAAAGGTTTCAAACCTTCTAGCTTTAGGAATCAATAGAAGCATTCATCCCAAGCTGCGAGTAAGCCAACTGGAGTGGTGGGAGAAAAGCCAAGAGATCCGCAGTAGAACATAGAACCTCTCCAATGTTGGAAATGTGTAGGACCCCACATGCGCAGAAATTTTCCACTTGATAATGAGAATGTAAGGCCAGCTTACAACATTCAAGAAGCAGAAACAGTGGGTCAAGTAGCAAGGGTCATCCCTAGGATTTATGCAGCACTGGAGGACCGCCAGGAAGATCACCAGTCAACTATGGTTGAAGTTGTAGGTAATATTGTTGAGCAATCTGTTTCTATTTTGATTGACCCTGGTTCTACTCATAGTTACATTACCCCTAAAGTAGTGGAGATTTGTGCTTCTAATAAAGTAAAGCATATAAAATCTTGGTTAGTTCAGCTAGCCACTGGAACTAAGAGAAAGGTTAGTGAAGAGGTAGAGAAATGTCCATTGGTCATGAATGGATTGGTCACTTGTGTAGATCTGAATGTTCTACCACTTGGTTCCTATGATTTTCTCATTGGAATGGATTGGTTAGAAGATCACAGGGTAAAGCTCGACTGTTACAAAAAGACTTTTGAATGCATGGATGAAGAAGGGAACCCAGTTGTGGTAAGAGGTATCCCAAAGGTTCCATGAGGCAGATTTCAGAAATGCAATTGAAGAAGTTCTGTAGCAAAGGTTTCCAGTTGTATGCAACTCATATTTTGGAGGCAACAGAGGATGAAACTCCTAGGTTAGAGGACTTTCAGGTATTGTAGGAATTCAGGGATGTGTTCCTTGATGAGATTCCAGAGCTTCCTCCAAAGAGGGACATTGATTTCACAATTGAACTTGTGCCAGGAGCAGCACCAGTGTCTGAGACACCCTACAGAATGAGTACACCTGATATGCTAGAACTAAATATGCAATTGCAAGAGTTGTTGAAGAATAACTATATCAGGACGAGTTTGTCTCCTTAGGGAGCACCAGTTCTATTTGTAAAGAAGAAAGATGGTACACTGAGGTTATGTATTGATTACAGACAGCTAAACAAAGTTATCATGAAGAATAAATACTTGTTGCCTAGAATTGATGACCTCTTTGATCAAATGAGAGGAGTAAAGGTATTTTCCAAGATTGACTTGAGGTTTGGTTACCATCAGGTGAGAATCAAGGATGAATACATTCATAAGGTAGCCTTCAAAACAAGGTATGGACATTATGAGTTTGTAGTGGTACCATTTGGTCTCACAAATGCACCAGCTACATTTATGTGCCTTATGAATAGTGTCTTCACCAGGTATTTGGACAAGTTTGTTCTTGTTTTTCTTGATGACATTCTCATTTATTCTAAGAATGAGGAAGAGAATTTGAGATTGACATTGCAATTACTCAGGGAGCATCAGCTGTATGCAAAGCTGAGCAAGTGTGACTTCTATAGAGATAGAATTCAGTATTTGGGTCACATTATCTCAGAAGAGGGTATGTTGGTGGACCTTGAAAAGATTGAAGCCATTATGAATTGGCCTACTCCAAGAAATGTGACAGATGTAAGATCTTTTATGGGACTTGTAGGATACTACTGGAGATTCGTTGAAGGATTCTCCAAAGTTGCACATGCCATCACTTCTTCGCAAAAGAAGGGGATAAAGTTTGAATGGACATTAAGGTGTGAAGAAAGCTTCCAGCAGTTGAAAAATATTCTCACCAGTGCACCGGTATTGAAAGTTACAGATCTAAAGAAATATTTTGTGGTGTGTACTGATGCATGCAAACAAGAGCTTGGAGGAGTCCTTATGCAAGACAACCACGTGATATGTTACGAGTCAAGAGAGCTGAAGGAGCATGAGAAGAACTATGCCACTCATGATCTAGAGCTTGCATACATAGTACATGCTCTTAAGATGTGGAGGCATTACTTGATGGGAAGAATATTTGAGCTAAGGACAGACCATTGTGGTCTAAAGTATTTGTTTGGTCAGCCTACTCTGAATGCTAGGCAAGTGAGATGGCTGGATTTTTTATGCGAGTTTGATTTTGAAATCAAGCACATAAAGGGAAAAGATAATAAAGTAGCTGATGCGCTCAGCAGGAAGGTGCAGGAAATGCATGTGGCATCTCTTAGTATTTTCCAATTAGATTTGAGGCAACAGATTGTTAATCATACTGCTGGAGATGAATTGTATAAGCAGATAAAAGACAAATTGCAGTAGCAAAGTCTTGAGAAGAGGTATGAGGGATTTAAATTGGAATAAGATAGACTTCTTACTTATAAATGAAGAATTTATATTCCAAATGTAGCAGAGTTGAGGAGAGTTGTTATGGATGAAATCCTTCAAGCTCCATACTCTAGCCACCCAGGATATCAAAATACAATTGCTACAGCCAAAAATCAGTACTTTTGGCCAGGAATGAAAAAAGGACATGGCTGAATACATTTCAAGGTGCATGAAATGTCAACAGGTAAAGGTTGAGCATCAACATCCCATGGGTTTGTTACGGCCTTTGCTAGTTCCAGAATGGAAATGGGAATTTATTTCCATGGATTTTATTACAGGATTGCCAATGAATTGGAGACAACATGATTCCATCATGGTTGTGGTGGACAAGTTGACAAAGGCAATGCATTTTCTACCGGTTAAGTCTACGCATAAGACTGATGACATTGCAAAGATATTCATGAAGGAGATTTTCAAATTGCATGGATTTCCTAAGGAAATAGTATCTGACAGAGATGTCAAGTTCACTTCCAATTTTTGGAAGAAGTTGTTTGCAAATTTCGGTACAAAGTTGAACTTCAGCACTGCCTACCATCCTCAGACTGATGCACAAACAGAGAGAGTAAATCAAGTGCTTGAAGATATGCTTCGCATGTACGTGATGGATAAACCAACCAAGTGTGAAGATTACTTACACTTGGTATAGTTTGCTTATAACAATGGACAACAAGCATCCTTGGGGATGAGCCCATATGAAGCTTTGTATGGGAGAAGGTGTAGCACACAAGTGACTTGGGATAATCCAGTGAACAGGGTTGTGCTTGGTCCAGAATTGCTCAAGGAGATGGAGCAAGAGGTTGTAAAGATCAAACATAATCTGAAAGCAGCCCAGGACAGACATAAAAGATATGCAGATAAGCATAGGGTGAATAGAGAGTTCAGTGTTGGGGATCATGTTTACCTCAAAGTGAGGGAGAAGAAGAGTTCCTTGAAGCTTGGAAGTTGTGCCAAGCTGTCAACTAGATATTGTGGGTCATTTGAACTGCTTGAAAGAATAGGGCTAGTTGCATATAGACTTGCATTGCCTGCTAGTACTAGAGCTCATAATGTTTTTCATGTTTCTTTGCTTAAGAAATATGTACATGATCCTAAACATGTGATAAATTGGGATGTGATTCAGGTGGAACCCGAGGGAGAGTTCCAAATAGAGCCAATGCGCATCCTCAATAGGAAGGTCACAATACTCCGGAACCGAGCCATAGGGAAGGTAAAGGTGCAATGGGAGCACTTCAGTCCTGAAGAGGCTACATGGGAGCTAGAGGATGCCATGCGATTGGGACATCCATTTTTGTTCAGGTCTACGGAACATTGAGGTGGTACCAGTGTAGCATTTTGTTCAATTTTGTAAAGCACTGAGGACAGTGCTATTGAAGGGGGAGGGGAATGTAACACCCCGGTTTTGACCCGATTGCATTAATGTATATGATGTATATATTGTAATTAATCGTGGTGTGGAGCTAAAGGCAAAAGCCCCACCATCGATTTATCGTTTTATGTTCCGGCAATTAAAATCATTTCCAAAGGTATATTTCATGCTAGCCAGCACATTATAATTTTTGGCATCATGTAAATATGCATTTTAATTAAAAACCCCAACCAACTATATCTATGCAACAAGTAATGAGATGTGGGCATGATTTTTCTAAGGAATAGAGAGGGAAAATATTTAAACCTTTGGGCCAATGGGGAAAAACCAAATGTTAAAGGGAGAACCCATCAATCAGTCAACTACCCATTTTGTCTTTTTCCCCAATCATTAAATTCTACCAGAATGTGGTTGAGTTAGTTATTGCATGGGAATGGGAAGAGTATGGGCAACAATTTCGAATTTGGGGAAAACCCATTTTTGGGGAAAATCAGTTTTGACTTCTGGAGCAAGCAAACACCCAAAAAGGCATGTCATTTTCCCATACACCCATGTTCTTCATTTTTCTCACACAGGGAAGCTTAGGAGTTGTTTTAACCTCCACAATTTTGCTAGCTAGGTGTTCTTCCTTCACGATTTGGGCTCCTAGGCATTTTTATCATTATCATTCACCCACGTTGGGGCTCCCTCAAGCGGTTAGGCATTTCCTAAATGTGAAATCCACAATTTTGGATTGCTATGTATTTCTTCCTCACATGGATAGACATTCTTCATTTTCTTGGTGGCTGAGAATTTCGTTTTTGTAATGTTCTTGCGGTTGGGTTTCTCCCCAATGTTTTCTATTGCATTTTCCTAATGGTTGTCAAGATGAAAACCATTTTTGTGTTTCCCAGCATTGTAATTATTGTGTATGTTATTCATTTTTGGCCACTTTAGGGCCAAAACGCCCCTGGGATATGTTTTGTTGTTAGTGGGTTTTTCTTACCCTCCGTGGAAATTAATTCTATGGCCAAATTGTTTTCCTAAACCTAGGAATGGTGTATATTGCTATGTGTGCAATTGGTCTTTGGACTGTGTAGAAGTAGGAAGGAGTTTCCTTGACAAACCTAGTGTTTTGTAGGAGCCTCATAGACAAAACTAGAGGGTTGGCTCTCTTCTATACACCCCTTGAATAACACTGGAAGGGAATTCATGGCCTGAGGGACTGTGCAGCAGAGAAGGGAATGATCCTTGTGTTGGGTGTGTGGATGTCTTAGGAGTCAAGCTAATTCTGGTCCAGGCATCCTTAGCTCTTCAATGAGCCCATTAGCTTAGCAGACAATGCTTCCATCTCTTGATGATATGATAAACCCAAACATGGCTTTGGCTTGACTGAGTTTGACATATCTTTGGCTATGTGTGAGTCTACTTAGTTTCCTTTTCCTTGGGGAAATCATGCCCAACTCGGGGGTGGTAATGTTGCTGAGAGATTAAGGAGCACACTGTCCTATGGTTGGGTGGAACATTGCAGCGACATAGCTGGTTGTGGGGAGCTTCATTCGAAGATAAGTATTCTTGTATGATTACTCATGCAAATGTATTATTTATGTGAATTATTATGAACATGCTAAAATGTGTTGAATGCTTGAATTAAATGTAATTACTTCCGCTAAATGTTAATTATTTATGCATCTGTGTATCTTGATTCAATGCATTTTATTTTACGTTTTATGGGGCTAAATGCCCGGGTAGATAGCAGTGATGGGTAGCGTCCTCTTCACCGGTCGTAGGGTTAGGGACGTTACAATGGGAACTTTCTGATAAAAACAGTTAGAGAGAAAAGGGAAAGTGCCCAAAAGCTATGACAAAAGTTGTCACAACGAAAGTAGGAAAGTTTTGTCAAAGGAGGGCGCATTTTCCTTTTGGAGACTTAGAAAAGTTGTCATAACAAAAGAAGGAAAGTTTTGACAAAGGAGGGTGCATTTTCCTTTTGGAGACTCAGTATCAAATGCAGGGAAAAGCATAAAATTTGTAAGGGATAAAAGTAGCAACTCTTTGAATAAGGAGGGTGAATCGCTAAGTCATATGGATGACTTGGACAAGGAAACATCTCCACATGGCCCCTACTTTCCAATTTAGTCAAGGAGGGCCCATGACTTGGCTAGGGTTAGGGATTTAGGTGTTGACTTGCTCTCACAGGTCACCTATTGCCTCTAATTTCTAAACATGTCACCCATATTTCTATTAAATAACAATTCAATCTCATTAAAACAGTTTGGTTGATGTGTTTATTGATCTATGCTTATGGGAGCATGCCTTTCTGAGTGATGTCCCTCAGACACTTGGGATATGAGCCCCAAACCTTCCCTTCCTACTCCTTCATTTTGATTTCTTATATTTGCAGGTATGGAGCGCTTGAGTTTCATTCATTAAATTCCTCTCATACATATCTTTCAGCCTCCACCATGTTCAGTTCGAGCTCCAGTGAAGCCCATGCTTCACCTACGCTCTCAGCCCTTCTTTGGTCATATTTTGGGTCTCCTACCCACCATTTTGGAGTCTCCTTATGTAATGGTCAGTATATCCAATTCTATATGATGTATAACATCTGATAACTATGTCATTTATATTTATCAGTTTGAAATAATTCTGTCCCTGAAGTTTACCTTATCAGTTTCACATAAAAAGCTTGATTTGTCATTGTAATGGGGGAAATTAATCAATCTAGTGCAATAAGGAATAAGAAAAGGTTGTGGGAATTATTTGAAGGGTTTTATATGTTCATTTAAGTGGTATTAGTCTCTTTCATACTTCATATACATTACAAAATTCAATCTGTTACGAATTCTCTGATTTATTTTGCACCCTAGCTAGAATACTAGTTTTAAATGACTAGTTTTACCATTTCCGCTATAAATGAGTTCTATCCACTCAAATCTAGTTCTATAAGTTCCTGTGGATCACTTACAGACCCAAATTCCCATGCATAACTCCATATCATATTTTATTTTGGGCCATACAGTCATTTGAGATCCTCCACTGTGTAGGGTCTCATTAGGCCAAAATTGCCAATTCTTCCCTAAACCCTCCAGAAAACTCCATATCTGTTAGTGACTCTCCCAAATAATATTTTATGTTGTATTAAGGCCTGATAACACCTATTCACTTTCCCCAAGCCCTTGTTTGAAATAACGGAAGGAATTTCCCTAGTTTCACGATTAGGTGACCCAAAAGCGTAGGAGTAGGTTTCCGCATAGAGGACTCTAAAACTTGAATGTTCCCCTATCTAAATGTGTTAGAGGAAATAAATTCAATGTTCTGAAATGAATCTTGTTTGCTTCCCACTGCCTACTCCTATGTCTGCAAATTTCCCTTGCAAAACACCTTGATTCTCCTAGTCTGAAGATGGATTGAGTGGTTATGATTCAATATCATAAATTTTAATTTAATTTGTAAAATTAGTTAGTGTTCAGGTCTACATATCAGACTTGGGAAAATTATAGTCTTTTTTGGGAAAATTAATTTTTTAATTAAATAAACAAGTGAAACTCCCAGAACATAAATTGTCAACCTGAGGAGTTCTTTTATTTCAAATCTTTCTTGCAATATCTATGCAAGAACAATTTCTACTTGACATTGTTGATATATTGGTATGAAATTGAAACTGATTGTAAAATAGATCACACCTTCTTGAACATAAATCAAACCCCAAACCTATTCATTAAAACACACTGTAAATCTAAACACACTTCAAAAATTGCAATAAAAATCAACTCTTATGAAGCATTATCTGACTACATAAATCTGAAAGAAGTGCTATGTTGGCCAACGATCTATCAAAAAAAATTAACAGGAATAAAAACAACAATAAATCTAACAATGAATGAAATAAGTAACTAAATAATAAAATAAATCCACACACTAACACACTTACAATCAACAATACCGACATCTGCTTGGGGAAGAGAGACCTTCTTCCACTGAGCAGAGCTGGATCTCCACAATGAAAGTCAACAACTCTACTTTAGGAAACCACCAACATCTATTAACCAAGATGAAGTTGTTACAAAGTTGGATCTGAAGATACTAATGAATTTCAATACTAATTGTTCCACTCTGCGAACATGACATTGATTACAGATTTATACATAAAAATATATCATGAGCACGAGGAACTGAATTCCCAACTTAGAATCTGATTTAACAAATTACTAATTTGAAACTCACAACAATAAATCTGGAAAAATCCCCTTTAAAGAACCACTCGTATATCTAAAACGCGATTTTTTTGGGGATTTTAGAGATTCTTCTTCATCTTCCCACAAATTGCAACACAAATCAATGTTTTCTTTTCTGGCACGCGTTTTTGGTTGGGATCATTTGACCATGAGCTGGAGGCTGCCATGTTCGATTTGGGTATGAATTCAAGATCATGAATCCATGTCATAAAACTTAAGAACACAAGCATTTTTTATATTTCCATGTGTTCCAGCATGCCAACTTTGGAGGCTTGAACCATGAGTGTTGCTACAAGAGATTGCTTCATAAACCATAATCAGTAAAATCATGCATAATAGTATTCAATTCATAAAAAATAAAGGAAAATAATCATTATTAACTACTAAAGCATCAATGGGAGTAATATGGTATTTTATGAGTACTTACAACAAATGGATGGAAAATGGAATGATAAATGAGTAATATAGGAAGAAGAGGGATGAAATATGTGTCAATAAGTGATGAAAATAGGGACAAATCTATGACCCAACATCTACCCCAAAATGATATTGTTGCATGTCCTCATGCAACCCAATACCTGTGTAGCATCCAAACTAGAAGGACTCAATTGATTGTTGTTTTTATTCTACCATTCATAGTGACCAAAATCACTCTGTTTTCCCACTGATGATGCTAATGGAATATGATATTTTTTTCCAAAAAATACTTGAAACTTCTTCAAAGAATGGATGTTTCATTTCTCATGAAAGGACAATATGAAAACATATCATCATTAGAAAATTATGAACACAACTGGTGATGATCTCTCAATATAAGGTCATCCATATCATCTTAGAAACTTTATTTATTTTGTTCATTTCCATCATGCCTTCAAAAGTATCCCTCAAGTGATTTCTAGCAATTCTGATGGAGCTTCAACAAAGTGTGGTGGAGTAACACCAATTTTGAAAAATCTAGTTTGTATGCAAACCATAAATTAGATGAAGAAGATTTTTGGTACTGTAATAATTCACATTTTAATACATATTCCTACAAAAAATAATAGAATCCCAATGCACCAATCATAAGATATCATGTTGCTCAAAATCCTTGTTGAAACTCTACTAAGACGTTGAAACAACTGAATTTCTCTCAAATTACAAAATGGTTAAGGCTCAAAATTTGCATGCAAGTTCTTATTAGTTTATTTCATCTCCATACAAAATTTGGGAAAGACCCAATTTGCATATTTCGAGAAATGAGCAAATAAGTGACTGATTGGAAACTTTCTACAGGTGTTTCAGTAGTTGTTTCAACAAACTTCCTGAACCAATTTCTCACAAAGTACATACTGGGTTTGGCTGAATTTTTTTAAGAAATTTTTTATTAGTCCAATGCATCTCCACGCCAAAAATCAGAGATACCCACATTACGGATTTCGAGAAAAATGCAAATTGATTGGAGGTGATGATGGCCATTTTTTTAAATTCGTGAGGCATTTATTTTCTAAAAATTGGTGAGTATATTCCTCTTACCACAATTATTCTTCTCACCAAAAATAAAATCCATCTGACACATGGATCTCGAGATATATGCAAAATGGTTGTAGGTGATGATGGACATTTTCTTGAAAATTGTGCATTGGATTGAGTTGAAACTTACCAAGTTTGTTCATCTTGATATTATGCACTTCCTGTCCAAAAATCATGAGAATCCACCTCATGGTTTGTGATATATCATTAGTTCAATTTATGCATTTTATATATATGAGAAAAATAAATATGAATGGAAAATGAGAGAGTAAACCAGTAAACATAATAACCCCTTCTCCCCCAAACTGAATAATTCCCATGTTCTCATGGAAGAGAAGAGTTTTCAGCTAAGTTGGAAATATTCATCTCCCCCAAACTAAGGATATATCATGTACTTACACTATGATTAGACTCTTCAAGGTAGTAAACAAGTTTTGATCTACACACCAATCCTCCCCCAAACTGGATCCTCAAAATGATGAACATGAAAAGGCATGTGAAAGGCCTGAAAAATGAATCCTCTGCTTGATACCTTGATATATGGAAGTATGTTCTTGTTTCACAACAAAAGAACTGAATGATGTTGAATACTATGTGCCAAAATCATTTGTAAGCCATGACTGTAATGTAATTATTAAATCAACAGTTCACAACTTTAGCAAGGAAACTTCTTCAATTTGTTGAGAGAGCATACATTGAATATGGAAAATGCAAGAGTTGTGGCAAACATAATGAGATTCTTTTATGAACAACAAGAATATGTGCATCAAAGTCCTATGTTTATTTTATTTTCCAAGACATTTGGAAAATGAAAATCCATGAGAAGATCTCCCCAAATGAAAAATAGGGATGGAGGACTATGACATATACCCATATCCATGAAAATAAATCTCAGTCCTTACCATGCTTAGCCCTATAATATTTGAATTTATATGAACTTATCATTCTAGATGAAGGTTATTCTAAGTACTTGTAAGTTTGGAGCTCCAAATTGAGACCTTCAACCAAATGTTAGACACTTTCAAAACTCTTATCTTACCCATGCAATTCCTTGGATTTGAATATTTCAATGTACAGGAGATTGCTGCCACAATTGCTAGAAGAGGGCGAGATTTTCCTTTAAGAATTATAGTTATAATAATGACAACACTTTTAATATGATCAAACCTCTATAATTGACTCTTCTCAATGCTTCTAAAAATACCATACCCAAAAATATACTGCCACCACATGTATATAGGCTCAAAATTCATTTTCTTTCTTATGATAGTATAATAAATATCAACTTGATTTATATTCATGGCATCCTTTCAATATGTGAATAAAATCATACTTCTGCATGTAAATATGATGAGTACATAAANAAAAAAAAAAAAAAAAAAAAAAAAAAAAAAAAAAAAAAAAAAAAAAAAAACCACTATGTTCATATGGGAGGTCAAGGCATTGTAATCATTATTTCTTGAAATATCTATGAACTTTACAACCCATCAAATTCTTATGACTACAATCCATATAACACATATATTTTGTCCTTCAGTGAATCCATGTGTATAATCAAAACAAGGGCTATTAAGAAAAAACCATGAAATCCTTCTCACATCCAAGTATCTACCAAGTCTTGAAAAATATGGTTAACCATTGTTATAAAAACATTGAAACTGATCTAAAAAATGTGGGCAGTCAATAACCAAATAATGGAAAGAAATACCCAACAATGAATCACCTTACAACTTGTTTCATGCCTGAACCAGTTGATTACCATGAACTCTACTATAGTATTGTTATTAGAGTGTTATAAATAACATCTTACATCATCTTGAAAAGAACAGCATGTGTCCTTCAAATACTCCTTCTTAATATGCCAGAGATGATTTCCAACCCACATACCCTATATAATATTGATTTCCAATTATGTTGAAAAATTTTAACTTCGAAGAATATTCTAAATCATTTTTATTGATGCACCCTAAGGGAGATGTCTTATTCCTCCGCTGGGATGTTACTATTGTATTTGGTCATCATGGAGTCATGATTTATAACCTCCATTGTAAGTCGGTCAATAGTAACCTAATGAATATAATATAATATTGTTTTGAGTCTTCCAAGGTGAATTCGATCCAGTCAATTTAGTGGGGCTGAATTGTTAGGTTAAAAATCAAGTGACAGAAAAAGTGTAAATTGAGGAGTTGTGTTCCTCATTTGAACACACACACTCACTTGTGTATAGTGCATAGGAGAGAGAAAGAGAGAGATATCTGCTGGGAGAAGGAGCACATGTTTGGGGTCTTGTATTTTTACTTTTGATACATCTATATAGAGGAATTTTTGTTGGGTTTTCTTCCCCATGAGGGTTTCCCAGGATAAAATCACTTTGTTCTTTTGTGTGGTTGTGCTTGTCTATCTTTCAGTAGTCCTTTTTCATATGGTTATGATGTTAAATTTTATTAGATCTTGTATAACCATTAAAAACTTAATATAGTATCAAAGATATCTTGAAAGAAGGCTTTATGCAGCCGAAACATTACTACAACTACAGCTACTAAAGATTAGGGTTTAATGCTTGAAAACCCTAGAAGACAAAAGCTAGTCATGTTGGGACTTTTTCTATAACTAGAGATTGGAGAACGCTCAGGAGATGAAACTTTGAAAAGAATAATATGAAGTTGTTTTGTGCCCTATGTAAATTTTTCATCCTCATATTATCTATAATCTAGGATATATGATTCCTCCAACTCAGGGTTCCATCCTCTCCCATAAATCAACCTTAAACATGTGACCTAGGGAGAATTGCTATATCTCGGGCAAGGAAGGTCCAAATGAAATTTATCAAGATGTTGCAAATAGGGCATGGAATGCAGTTTTTTTAGTAAATATTTCAGACCTCGACGATGAAAAAGTGACACATGGCAGTCTGTACAAGTTCTCTATGATGAACAGTCCTGAAATAAGTCACCTTGGGAAAATTTTCATAAGTCTGAATTGGTGAAACCCAATATTCTCTAACATGTGTGGTTGGAAAGAAGACATACCATGATACCATAATACAAAGTTTCAGACCTAGAGGGGTAGGAATTTTGGAGATACAATAGAAACAATATCATCCAATTTTGTAGAAGAAATTGAAGAAAAATAGGGCATCATATATTTTGCAGTTATGTTCACAGTTTTGGGAAAATGAGTATGTTTCTCAGCTCACCTTGAGGAAGCGCACATTTGTATACGATCAGATCTGAAAGATACCTAAGTTTAAAAATTAGGGTTTCTCTGTCAAACCCTAGGTCCACTAGAAGCAGTCTTCCAGAAAAGATTTATAGCTAGCATCAATTTGAAGCAATCTCATTAGTAAGTTATATCCTCTATATTTCCATTTGAGGTTCTCATTTCTATAATGATAACAAATGGTACCAAGATTTAGAACAATCTTGAAGAAGCTGAGAACCTATGAGCATGGAAGTATAGAGTTTTTCTCATACCTGAAGAAGTATGACCTGGAGAACTATGCCAAAGAAGAAGCTACAAATCCTGAAGAAAAAGCACAAGAAGGACTTAGTTAAATCCAAGAGGATTATTTCCGCCTCCATTGGATCTCACATGTATCATCCTTGTAGACTCCCAAGGATATGTTCGGTACAATGACCAGCCTGTACAAAGGAAAGAATATCAACAGAAAGATGAAATTGAGGAACCAGCTGAAGAATGTGAAGATACATAACTCATAGACCATGCAGTTCCACTTCATAAAGGTTTCTCAAATCAAAGGACAACTTGAAGAAGTCAAATAAATACATCATGCTCACACTGTTGAATATTCCTCAAGTGATGAGGAATGTGAATTCTACTAGTGAATAAAAATATCATACTCTTATCCATTTCAGTATTTGGATAAGAAAGAATGAAATTAGTGACACTCAGAACCAGTCCATAGGTTCCTAGAATCAATAGGAGGATCCAGGATATAAGGATCAAGAAGGAGTCTACCAAATAAACAAAAGATAAGTATTTGAATTGTCATTATTTAGTTGTTTTCAAGGAAACGCATTATGCATGATAGAATGGTTTCCTTAATGATAGTATAATACTAATATGTATGTTATGGGTAAGTAGCCCATGGTGCTGTAAAACACTCCATTGCTACTTATCTAGAATGAAACCTCTTTGCTGACATATTGGGATTAGTACAAAATCTCAATGATGTTATGGTGGAGATGGAAGGAATCTGGAAATTTTACGTGTGTATATGGGATATGAATGAATGTTGTATTGAATAAAATAGTTGCATGATTATATCATAAGAATTTGTCATTATGCATATGTCTTATGAAATGTTTCTAACCATGCAACTAGTGTAGGTCACTTGTAGGAAAGGTCGTGTACAATCGCCTACAAGAAAAGGAGGATAATACTTGTTACAACGAACAAGTGATGATAGTTCAAGGTTAACTCCAATAAACATACATAAATATGAACCTAAAGCTCCCAGGTTCAGAGATAGCATGATGGAAGAAATAGATTTAGAAGAATATAAGAGAGTGGTAGATCCACCTCGAGAGATGAAGACCACCTTGGCCATGAGAGATAATTCAAGATGAAGAAAAGTATGATGAGACTTCTAAATGAAGTAAGAGTCCTAAGATACACTCTATTTATGTGGCACATTTGAGTGACATCATTGATGTAGACCATTCTATCTATGGAAGAAGTTATGATCAACGAATACCAGTTGATCATGGGAATGATTTCTAGGATATGGTTCTGAGACCTGAAGGGAAGTCCGCAGTGTCTTCCATGTGGATCTAAAATATCAAGTATACAAAGAAAGGTCTATGGTTTGTATCAGAAAGAGGGAGTAGATTATGGCATGACATACTCCATTGACTAGACACACTTCTCTAGTGAAGCAGAAGTATATATCGAGCAAAGAACCACATGTGCAAAAAATACTTTGTACAAGCTCAAAAGGCACCCATAGATAATCACATCTAGTTACATAAGGGCTTTAATATCACCTAGAGTGATGAATATATTAACCTTTTCTACAAGGTTGAAGATGGAAACCTATAGAAGACAACAAGATCATAGATGGGTGCAAGAGGAAATTTTCAACAAAGTTCAATATAAAGGATATTAGTATATAGTAACCTGAGATGGATACATAGAAGATCACTAGCAGAGGATGCTACATGTCACTCCAGTACAAAGTGTTTATATACATAAAGGATGATGCTCTGATTTAGGGGGAGGGATTGTAGTAGATCTCTGATTTTGACATGGTACGATAGGATGGACAGCTTCCTGATGGACCAAGGATTTACCAAGAGTAAAGTGGGTTCCAACCTTCAAGGTTGAATGTGGAAGACTAGGATACGTTGATGACCTGACAAGATGAACTCATTGTATATGCAAAGAGGAAGTGATGAGGACAAAAATATCACCTCAAGATGTTTAGGATTAGGTATGATATCATGAAGAGGCTGAGTACATTGCAACATGTTCAACCTGTAGTGAAGCAATGCAGCTTCGCAAAGTATGTTGTGGAAATATTAAGAATATTTGATATGTTGGATTATAAAGCCATTGATACCAACCTGAAGTTGTTATTTGATGAATCAACATAGTTAGTGGATGTGAA
The DNA here is from genome assembly GCA_001517045.1 of Pseudotsuga menziesii. NCBI lineage: Eukaryota > Viridiplantae > Streptophyta > Pinopsida > Pinales > Pinaceae > Pseudotsuga > Pseudotsuga menziesii. Next base: position 213,007 of record LPNX010996669.1, on the reverse strand, counting down.
TTAGTACAGACATATTATTGGTTCGTTGATGTATCTGAAAAATACCAAGCCAGATATATGCTTTGTTGTGAACACCCTGAGTCGGTACCTAGTTAATCCTAGATGTGTTCACATGATAGCTGCAAAGCATGTGATAATGTACCTAAAAGGTATGATATACTTTGGACTATACTATGATAGAGATCATGACTACATATTGTATGGATGTACGGATTTAAATTGGGTAGGAAGTGTCGCAGATAGAAAAGGATACCTCAAGTGGATGTTATTGTCTAGGATCAGCCATGATCTCATGGTTTAGTAATAAAAAATCCATTGTTTCTCTCAGCACGATAGAAGCATAGTACATAGCAGCCTGTTCTTCTAGTTGTGAAGAGATATGGCTTCAGAAATTGATGTCCTGTCTATTTGACTTAGATTTGGACACCACATTGATTCTATGTGACAACCAAAGTTATATAAAGATGACAGAGAATCCTGTGTTCCATGATAAATCAAAGCACATATAAATACATTATTTTTACATAAGGGATATGGTACATAATGGAGCTATAAAGCTCCAGTATGTGAGTACCGATGAGCAAGTTGTTGATGTGTTGACCAAGCTTCCATCAGAATCATGGTGTAGTTCGAAAAGACTTTCTTACAAGGAGGAACATTGATGATGATATAGATCCTTACTCGTAAGGAGGAACAATGATGATGATATAGATCCTTCCTCATAAGGAGGAACAATGATGATATAGATCCTTCCTCATAAGGAGGAATAATGATGATGATGTAGACATTCCTCGTAGGGAGGAACAATGATGATGATGATACAGAACTTCCTCGCAAGGAGGAATTATGATGATATGGACCCTCCTTGGAAAGGAGGAACATGTCGAAGATATGAACCCTCCTCTGAAAGTGGTAACAAGTCGATGATATGAACCCTCCTCGGAAAGGGGTAGTAGGCTGATGATATGAACCTCCATGGAAAAGGGGAGTGATGATTATATTTTCATTGATGATGAAATGGCAGTGATTTTCTAGTACAAAAGAGGCCAAGTGCGCCTGTAGATGTTGACAAGGTCCAAAATTCACTTGTGGAAGATAGTATCATCTTTTGAGGATGTTCTTGCGGACAATAAAACTCTTCTCTTGAGAGTGATTCTAGCTCTTACCGGCTAAGGATGGTCCTGCAGGTGATACTCTCACATGGAGAGTGTGCCTACATTCACTTGAATATTCCATAGAATAACACTTGCTTGGGAGTGGTCCTAGCTTTAATAAGATGAGGATGGACTACATTGAGTCCTACATTCAGTTGCGGACGACATTCAGGTGCGAACGATATCTGCATTCAATTGCAGACAATACTATCGCATGGAGAGTGTTCCTACATTCACTTGTATATGTCATAGAATAACACTCTCTTGGGAGTGGTCCTAGATTTAACAAGCTGAGGATGGTCTACATTGAGTCCTGCATTCAGGTGTGAATGAGATCTGCATTTAGTTGCAGATGATACTCTCTCATGCATAGTGTTCCTACATTCGTTTGCATATGTCGTAGAATAATACTTCCTTAGGAGTGGTCCTATATTTAACAAGTTGAGGATGGTATATGTTGAGTCTTGCATTCAGTTTTGGACAGCAGGTCCTGCATTCATTTGTGGACGAGATCTAAATTTAGTTGTAGATGATGTGGTCTTGCATTCATTTGCGGATGATCCAGCTAGTCGATACTATCGAAACTACTCATTAAGGGGGAGTAGGCCGTTGAGGATTGCATCATCCTTGGATCTATGTCCTAAAGTGATAGGGACTAATCATCCCGTAAATAGATCATGTGTACTGTAGGTAGTGTTGCAAAAAATAATCGAGAAGATTGAAGTCTTATTGCAAAGGATTGAGAAGATCGAAGTGTTGCTGTAAAGGATTGAAAAGATCAAAGTGTTGCTGCAAATGATCAATAATATCAAAGTGTTGCTGCAAAGGATCGATAATATCAAAGTGTTTCTGCAAAGAATCGAAAAGATCAAAGTGCTGCTGCAAAGGATCAAGAAGATTGAAGTGCTGTTGTAAAGGATCAAGAATATCGAAGCATTGCTGCAAAGGATCAAGAAGATAAAAGTGTTGCTGTAAAGGATTAAGAAGATCGAAGTGTTGCTACAAATGATTGAGAAGATTGAAGTGCTGCTACAAAGGATCGAGAAGATCAAAGTGTTGCTTCTAAGGATCGAGAAGATCAAAGCGCTGCTGCAAAGGATCAAGAAATCGAAATGTTGCAAGAAGAAGATCAAAGTGTTGTTGCAAAGGATCAAGTGATCGAATGTTGCAGAAGATCAAAGATGAAGACTCAGTGTTGTAGAAGATGATGTTCCAGTATGGAATATGTTCCAATAAATGTTCGAGTTACTGATGATTGTCGAAAAATTCCTATGACGTATAGATGTATCACCTTGATGATGTTGCAGATGCTCTCTCTCCATGCTCCTGTAGTTGATGTTTTTTTTTTCAGTAGAATGCCCTTCTCTTTAAGGGGGAGCGTTGAAATATTGAAACTTTGAAGAATATTCTAAATGTATTTTACTGATGTACCCCAAGGGAGATGTCTTATTCCTCCATCGGGATGTTACTGTTGTATTTGTTCATCATAGATTCATGATGTATAACCTCCATTGTAATTCAGGTCAATAGTACCCTAATGAATATAATATAATATTTTTTTGAGTCTTCCTAAGTGAATTTGGCCCAGTCAGTTTAGTGGGGCCAACTTGTTAGGTTAAAAGTCAAGTGATAGAAAGAGTATAAATAGACTAGTTTTGTTCCTCATTTGAACACACACACTCACTTGTGTATAGAGCATAGGAGAGAGAGAGAGAGAGATATCTGCTCAGAGAAGGAGCACCTGTTTGGGGTCTTGTATTTGTACTTTTGATACATCTATATAGAGGAAGTTTTGCTTGGTTTTCTTCCCCATGAGGGTTTCCTAGGATAAAATATCCGTTTTCTTTTGTGTAGTTGTTCTTGTCTATCTTTCATTGATCCTTTTTCATATGTTTATGATGTTATGATGCTAAATGTTATTAGATCTTATATAACCATTAAAAACTTAACAAATTCAAGGTGACTTGGAGACTCACAACAATTGTGAAGAAGTGAACCAATTCATGCATCAAAGAGTCACATAAAAACTCATACCTTTGAATGTATTATTTGTTGAATGGTTGCGTAGGCTTCTACAACAACTTGTTTTGCAATAGGTTCTTGTGGTCAACCTACCTTTCTCTTTCTTAGTGTAATTAAGTGCATTGATTTTTTTTGAATGATATAGTGCGTAACATGGTCTTCTTTTGCAAGGGTTGTTGGTTTTTGTAGAGAAACAACAACATTCCTTGCTTCCTACTGCTAGTTCTTGTGTGGCAGTAGCCATGAACCTTCTCATGTTTGGATGTAGTAGGTGTGGGACTGGAATTTAGGTATTTATAGAGAGGAAAATGACAAATTGGTTTGAATGGAGTGAAGGATTAGGTTTGAACGGGAAAGGATGGTGATGAATGGACAAAAGAGGGTATGGGTATAATAGGTAGAGGAATGGTTAGTGGTTTTTCAAGAAATATTCCTAAATTTTTAATAAATAAAAAACTTATACTATTTTAACTCAAGTTTTACCTCTGTGGAAGCCTTGGTTGACATGAATGTACAGATGGATACTAGGGCTAATGTGGGCTGCTAACTATTGCTGAGAGATGTAGATGGAAGCTAAAACTGATTAAGTCTAAATCTGATCTAAAATGAGGAACTGTGCAAGTTGAACTAAATGAAAAGGTATTTTTGAACTACTGGAACAATAAGAATATATAGCCTTCGTCCAATATCTACTCTTATATACAAGTTAATCCATTTGAATGGATGTTCTTTGAATTCGAACATGGAAAAACTTCGTTGGATTACCAATCATTAATGAAAATTGTTAACCAACGCGAGAAAACTCACCGATGATGACAATGATTTGTCAAGGTACAATAGTACAACCTGACATGTATGAATAGATGTGTTGAATTCGAGTCACCTACACTAGGATTTGACAAACAAGAGACAATGATGTATTCCCTTAATCATCATTGAGAAAAATTACCATTTATGCATTTAAACTCCAAGGTACTATACATGACTCAAGTCTTGTTCGGTTGATGGGACAATACCATTGGAAGGTGGACCTTAATGAATTCCACATCATGTCCAAATCGACTGTATAAAATGATTGATAGGACTATAGATAAGATATATCACTATCAAATAGTTTTTTATTTAGCAAAAGGAAAAGGACAACAAGGAAAATGACTCTAAAAGTATGAAACTTAGAAATGGAAAGTATATGTGAAGTCATGATGTAGTAGTCATAGACAATAAAAGGTTAAGGTTGACTACATAAGTGGTGGAAATTGGGACTTCGTCGTGAATGGATTTTTAGAGCTATGAAAGGAGGAAGGTGAATGAATATATTATAACACAATTGGATTCTTGAGAGGTTTATTTTGGCAGCAAATGGTATGACAGGTGTGATGATATTAGCTCCTTCAAGCTTTCATTGAGACACGATTTTCTGAAAAGATTGTGATCATTGGAAACCACTTTTGCAGAAAGTGGTATTTTTTTATTGTCCTCGAACCTGAAAAAGACTTAGCACTAATTTGCAATAAAACGCGAGATCTGCAATTCACAAATATTGCTTAATGAAACAAATTCAAGGAAAATTAAAAACACATTTTTACCTATCAACAATGGAGCAACTTAGACTATCTCATTTTGTTGATGTCTCTTTTGAGTGATTCCAAAAACTAGATTAGATCTAATTGCTATAATTTTGTTTCTAGGAAGGATTTTTGTAACAAGTTAAAGTTTGAAAAATTAAAGACAAAAATTGATTTAAGCATTTTGTTCAAATAGTCAACAATTCCAAAGCATTCTTGAAAAAATCTCATAACCATTCCTTGGATTTATACTTTCTAATCTTCCAAATCTCAACAAGACTTAGGAAGAGAACATACTTATCTGAAATAAAAACTAAAAAAAAGAGATTTCTTTGTTTATTAACTTATAATATTAAAAAAACTTTTCACCACTCCGTTACTTGGGATAAACCTTGACATGAATTTATTGCGACAAGCTGGCAATATCATATAACCAAAATATTAAACAAGACTTGTGTCGAGCACTCTGAGGTTAAAACTTAAACTTTTACACAGTGAAATATTTGTGGATTCTTTATGTCTTTACAAACGGTAAATATAAATAACATTCACACAAGTAATTATGAAGAAGATGTGAGGAATAAATAAGACATGCATTGAAAAATAAAACTATAGGTTTATGTATCATCACGACAAAACAAGAGAACTACAAGCACATTTACATACTTGGAAAGTTACTTGGATGATTCACCTTTTATAGAGCTTGGGCTCTCAACACATTCCAAAAACATGAGATTGAGGTCTTGAACTCTTCTTAGAGTTTTTTTCTTCTCCTTTCTCTCTTACTCTGTTCTTCTCCTTATTGCTCTATTTTTAATTCTTCTTCTACTACATATACAAATACTAATTTTTTTCTTCTCTTGGAAGATACCGACTAACATTAAAGAAGTAATTAATTTCTACCTAAAATCTTGAATTCAAAACTACAATTTAGTTGCTTAAATATAGTGAGATGTGAACTCCCTAACTTGAAAGACTGGATGACAAAAAATGTACTTCTATAGACTCTAACTGAGTTGGTTAAGATGTGATGCACATCTACTTGTAATTAATATTTCCAACACCAAGGTCATTTCAAATATGTTACTAATCGTTCCTAGTAAAAACAAATCCGGATTCTTCACCAGATATGAAAATTCTTGGGACCCTTCTTCTGGAATAAACCTTTTTCTAATTGTGGGACGATTAGGCATGTATCCGGCATAATGGTATTTCTCGAAATTAACTGCAGCATGAAGAGCAAAGTATTATGATTAATTAATCCTCCCTTTACCCACATAGTCTATTTGTTCACTTTTCCTAGCTTATGAGGTCTTTTTCACTTTACTAGAGTGAGGGGGGGCATGCCAAAGAGTCATCTACACTTTTGAGTTTTGGTTCCAACATGATTTTTTGTGCCATTGGTGCCATTCCTACATTATAGGAACCCTCTCTGAGTGCCACCAGAAGTTACCCTCAGTTGTCTATGGTAGGTAGTCAGTCATTATCAATTATGCTTCGATAACCACCAGTTATTTCACTTCTAATCATCCTAGCACCAGTTTGCATGATTTAAGGGAGTATGGCACCTTTTTTCCACCTACCTAATTAGTTAACTGACTTTGAACTGAATTAGTTATCCAGAGTTAAACTAGTAAGCTCTAGTTTTGATTATTTCCACGTTGAGTTAGCTAACAAGTCATTTTGAGTTGGTGAATTTGAATCTTATCCATAGTATTCTAATTCTCTTTATTGTATGACTATTATATTACTGATATGCTAATGAATATTGATGTAATGATTATTTGAGAAATAATTGTCTAATTTATGTGAATATTATGTCATGAATCCGTTGTTCAGTTTACATTGATCTACCAATTCCATTGCATCCTTCTTTTTAGATAGCTTTCATTCAGACCTGTAGATCTATGGTTCATGAAATTTAACATGGCATCAGAGCCTATGTTTAGGCCAGCAGAAAACCTCTCACAAGCCTCCATGTTTGCACTAGAAGTAGTTGAGTTTCCACATAATTCTCATAATCATTGCATTTCTCTCTCTAGATTCTATCCAGGTGTGATGGACTCAGAAAAAGTGCTCATGTCGAGGTGGAGAGGTTTGAACTAAAAAATGTTTGCGAATTGAAGTTATTTTGCAGTGATTTTTGTAGGTACCTACGTAGCTATTGAAAAATTGTTGATCAACATACTAGAGAAATGCACAGTTCAACTGCTCTATCACCTATGATCCTTACACCCTTCAGTTACATTGATTGGAAGGAAGATATGCAGATATCCTTGCGCAACAAAGGTCTCTATAGGATGACAATGGGCAAATAATTCGAACCCTAGCAATATGTTGAGAACTCCAAGTTTCTGAATAGGCTAGATGAAGCTTTCGGCTTCATGTGCATCCACATCTCCAGGGAATTGTTGTTACACCTTGAGGGACTCTATAACATCCCCTCAGTACGCGACCGAAAAATGACAAAGCGTAAGTAATAAGAACTGTAAGTATAAATCCTAGCCTCATCAAACTATAGATGAAATCTATAAATTCTAGGAGACTGAGAACCGTGTGCGACTAAAAGTGATATTGGGGATGAATCCACTAGGGGGAGAGGTTAACAGCTACCGAAGCTTTGGGAATCTAGCATAGATAACTTGTAGCATCTTGGTTTCGATGAGGAAATTAGTTACAATACTCACCTTGGATAGACGCTAGTCAAATTCCTTACATGCTTAAATGGTGATCTACCTTTGTAATTAAAGATGTTTCCTTTTATTCCAAACATATGAGATTAGGGCTCGAATATGAGGGATAACCTCTCTTGAGAACATAATAGTAACTACGACAAGTAAAAAATTGCTTGACTTTATTTCTGCAAGGAAATCATAAAGGTTAAGGAGGTTACCCTCACCTCCTAATAATCAAGGCGATTGTGAGTAAAACAAAGATTTTCCTTTATGATTAATATTTTTATTTCATGGTTGTTAATTGAACACACTCTATGAATGTAATATAGTGCAAAAAAACCTAATATAATACAAATCCTAATATATATATAGACTCAATTATGATTTTAGCCTTGGTAAGGTGAGGTGAATGTTCACTTCACCATCCAATCGAGCTTCCAAGATTTAAAACCCACGACAGAAGTAAGAGGAAGAAGGGTCATGAGGGTTGATTACTTTTTAAGTTAGGTGTTAGCTTTTGAGAAAATCCTAGGGATTGTTTTACCATTTGTCCTCTAAGGAATATTTTAGTTTTCTTTATGTATGCATGTGTTTCTCCAAACTGAGGGAGGATACAAAATGGGGAGTTCGCTGAAATGCATGGAAGGAGGGCATTCAAAAGGGGGAGACCACTGAAATCGATGCAAGGAGGCACAATTCAAAGTGGGAAGTTTCACTGAAAATGATGGAATACAGGCGTTCCTTATTGGAATTCCACTCACGATGTTCATCTAGTAAGAAGTTCTTGTTGTTGAAATTTTAATATGGAAAATGAGATGGAAAATCACCCTTAGTGTTTTTTATGTTTACCTGCGATTTAAGAGTTTTATTTTCTTATTGATAATGTTTTATTAAAGATCGAAAACACCAAGTTTAAAGATCACAATTGTTTCTAATAATGATTGATCACGTTTTGTTGTTGATAGTGATTGATCACAAATTTGTTTGTTGATAATGATTGATCACAATTTGTTTGCCGGATATATTGTTTTGGATCTAGAAACTTTTGCCTAAGATGAATATTCTGAAAAACGTTTTGAATTACTGAATATATTGTTTTGGACCAAGAAACTTTTTCCTAAGATGAATATTCTGAAAAAACGTTTTGAATTTCCGGATATATTGTTTTAGATCTAGAAGCTTTTTCCTGAGATGAATATTTTGAAAAACGTTTTTTATTGCTGGATATATTGTTTTGGATCTAGAAACTTTTTCCTGAGATGAATATTCTAAAAAACGTTGTTAATTGCCGGATATATTGTTTTGGATCTAGAAGCTTTTGCCTTAAATGAATATTCTAAAAAACATTTTTGAATTGCAGGATATATTGTTTTGGATCTAGAAACCTTTTCCTGAGATGAATATTCTGAAAAACGTTTTTGAATTGTTGGAGATATTGTTTTGGATCTGGAAGTAAATCTTGATATTCTGAAAAAAGTTTTTGAATTGCTGAATATATTGTTTTGGATATGGAAGTAAATATTCATATTTTGAAAAACGTTTGGAAGTGGATGTGCCACGAAATTGTAAATCTTCTTTTGATAAAATAATATAAAGACTAACCAGATTTGGTGGACATAGCCTCATGGATGGGGTGGACCACGTATATGATGTCTCTCTTTTTGTTCTATGTTTTATGTTTGTATATACTCATTTTCATGTTGATATTTAATGTATGGATGATTCACAATAAATGCTTATGATACATTATCTTTATTGGTACAATGGTCTATGAAAAACACTCGCAAGCATACAGTTAAAGGTATATATTTTATGAAGGAAAGCTAGTTGGATAGTTAAATGATTTAATACCCTTTGTTTTTCTTTTTTATTTCAATATCTGGATTTATAGGTAAGTAATTAATAAATTGTAAGATCATATTACCCTGGCATTAGATTAGAATAAAATGGAAGTAATGTTTACAATGTGAGAAAGATGAAGTACGACCAAAGAGTTAAGATAAAATAATGAGAACTTGTGGTGTTGGTATTTTAATGTAAGCATTAGTTTTTATAATTATGTGATTCCACACTCTCAAGATATTAACATGGTTGACTTTTTGGTTATAGTAAAAGAGAAAAATTTACCCCCATTTTCTCAGAATTTACATTGAGGAGTTGCAGGTATGTTACATACTCAGAACTCCAAAGGAAGTATGGGACAAGCTTGAATCCATGTTTGGAAAAGAGGATGACCTAAGATGCCATATTATAGAGAATGTGATCATTACACTCCATCCCAACAACTTTGATACAATTCAACAGTTCTTCTCGAAATATAAAGCCTTAGTCTTGTAATGCAAACAATGTGGGATAGAGAGGAAGGATGAGAATCTTGTGTTGTCAATTCTAAGTAATCTTGGCTCATAATTTTCACTCTTTGTATCTACTTTCTACTCTGGAAGAGTATCCATCCCAAATTGTAAAATTCCTTCTCTATATGCATTTGCATAGTCATTAATCCAGGAGCAAGACAAATTGATTCAGATGGGAGTTATGAATGCCTCCAAGAATAAGGCCCTCTTAGATGGAGAGTCTAGGAATGTGCAAGAAAAAGGGAAGCACAGAGGGAAGAAGAACAAAAATCAAGATTTGAATCCCAATGAGAAGAAGAACCCTTCCAATGGAGCATCAAGTTCCAAGAAGAACACAGACAAGAAATTTGAGAAAACTAAATGCTCCTATTGTATAAGAGGATTTCATCTAGAGAGTCAGTGCATGAAGAAAACCATTGACCATTTGTCTAATCTCCTTGAACATAACAAAATTTCCCTTACTCAAGAAGCAAATAAGTTTGAAGCTAGAAACTAGACAGAAGAACATCAGAGCTTCCATGCCTTGAAAGAAAGCTTCACTTGGTCAAAGGCATGTCTGATTGATTCAGGAGCATCGAGCCACATGGTTTCTTCCAAAGAATCCTTCACCTCTTTGTATCTCTCTAGAGGACCTAGAATTCATATGGGAGATTATTCTCAAATCCTAGTTGTAGGGAGAGGTTCCATCAAAATCAAGCATAGAGAGTTCCAAAATGTTCTCTATGTTCTCTCTCTTGCAAAAATATTGTTATTTGTTTATCAAATGACACATACTGGCCCACAAAAGCGAGTAGTATTTGGTCCTGATTTAGTGGATATCTCAAATATCTAAACTGGGAATATTATAGCGAAGGGTGTTTCAATACATGCCTCTAAAGCGTATGCATTCTTACATTTTATTCCATACTCAAATACAGTACAATCTTAGCTATCAATCAAAGCAGATAAAGGTATAAAAGATCCTTTGTCTCCATTTGCAGATAAAAATTTATTGTCTAATGTTTCAGATTCAGAAGATGAGGAACAAGATCAACATGATATTGAGATTGAGATTGAACCTCAAGATAATCTAGATCTAGATCTAGTACCTATTCCAAAGTAGAGTCCTAAATGGGCCCAAAAGCTCATTGAAGCAACTGGGAATGTTGTTGGGGATCTAGATGATAGAAGAATAACAAGTTCCTATTATCAGAATGAACATGTTGCACTCTCCCACACAGTTTCTCTACCTTCATATTAGTGCAACAAACTTCCAGAGAGATGCCACATAATGGTAAGGACTGATCAACAATTGGGCTCACTGAAGAACAAATTGGATCATGCCACTCTTCCTCCAGAAAGAAGAGACAAAGGAAACATTAATTAGATCGAAAGAAGATTGAAAAGTTCACATGCATAGTCCCAAGAAACTAGTGCAAACAAGAACCAACATTCTGTATTACTGCTCCAGAGAGTTGCATATTGCAATAATTTTTTCACAAGTTTTTTCTCAAAGAGAAAAAAATTCTCTGAAGTATGGAAGATCTTTTCCTAATTTCCTTCTTATTTTTAGGGGGGGGTTTCCCATGAGGTTTTCCACATTTTCCTTGTTTATTAAGAAGTATTTTATTTCATTTATATTGTATGGGTGAATTTTGGCCTAATTGTCAGGCCCAAGTTGTCCAAAGTTAGGATTAAGGGGGGATGTTAGGATTAATTAATCCTCCCTTTACCCACAAATTCTATTTGTTCATTTTTCCTAGCTTAGGAGGTCGTTTTCACTTTACTAGAGTAAGGGGGGACATGCCCAAGATTCATCTACACTTTTGAGTTTTGGTTCCAACAGGATTTTTGGTGCCATTGGTACCAATCCCTACATTATAGGAATCCTCTTTGAGTGCCACTAGCAGTTAACTTCAGTTGTCTGTGGTAGGTAGTCGGTCATGATCAATTATAATTTGATAACCACCAGTTAGTTCACTTCCAATCACCCTAGCACCAATTTGCATGATTTAAGGGACTGTGGCGCCTTTTGTCCACCTACCTCATAACTTAATGATTGTGAACTGAATTAGTTATCCGAAGTTAAACTAGTGAGCTGCAAATGTGATTATTTCCACACTGATTTAGCTAACCAGTGAGTTTGAGTTGGAAAATTTGAATCTTATCCAGATTATTTGAAATCTCTTTATTGTATGACTATTGTATTATCGATATGTTAATCAAGATTGATGTAGTGATTATCTAAGCAATACTTATCTGATTTACGTGAAATTTCTATCATGAATCCATTGTTTAGTTTGCATTGATTTTTCAATTCCATTGCATCCTTCTTTTCAGATAGCTTTCATTCAGGAAAGTAGATCTATGGTTCATGCAATTTAACATAGAGTCCACCCATATGATTTTCGTTACTACTTTTTCAACTTCTTCCATGGTCTCTATAATGTACCACCATGCTTCATCCTTCTTATCTTCATTACCAACATTTCTAATTTTGGTCCACCATGATTGAAGCTCTTTATCATATTTCACTGCATCATCACTTTGGTAGTTGAGGGAAAGGTACTCCTTTACCCATGAATCTATTATGAACAATATCTCTAACTCATCCACAGCATAAAGGTAATCTTCTATCATCGGCTTCATCTCATGTGGCATTGATGAGTCCACCACTGCCATTCCCCTGTCAAGATATGGTCACATATAAGTAATATATTGATCAAAATTCAAATGGATGACACAAGGATAAATCTTATATTTTAGTCATTATTAATTATGATCACCTTTTTAGGATATCTATAGGAAAATGTTTTTCATCAAACCTCCACTCCTTGTACACTACCGCAGACATCTCCATGGCATACTTTCCATGAAATATTGTTCTTTTAAGAACTCCTTCGGCATTTATAAGAATTTGGCAATCCAAAGAATTGATGTTCATGGTGTCCCAAAAGTGGGAAATCAAAATCTTGTGAATTGGATGCATCACACTCAACTGTTTGTTGGTAGAAATGACAAATGCT